>OX276457.1:2906978-3134786 GCA_946251905.1 Cryptocephalus moraei | reverse complement strand
ACGCCCTGTCTCCACTCTACAAGTGATCTACAGCTTAACAACACAAGAATAACTAACAATCAGAAGACCAACAGAAAGAGAGGTCCGATACGGTCCTCAATGACCCTGAACGCACGTGCTTTGATATTTGCCGATTAGCGCCGTAAGCACCCGTTCCTCCAAGTTCCTCCAAAGTCCGACCGACAACCGACCTGAATATCGGACCTCTCTTTCTGTTGGTCTTCTGATTGTTAGTTATTCTTGTGTTAACAACCTGTGGATCTAGGATCTGCACGATACGCACTCAGGTCCACGCCGGAGAATATGACGCGCCCTGTCTCCATCAGACAAGACAACCTACAGCCTTTCAACATATAGATAAGATTGTAGCCACTCAACAAAGCTTACGAGAACTCAAGATTATACATAGAGTCCAGCTGTAATATATTCGTTTAATGGTAATGTCAAGAATTTGTTCGTTTTGAATTAAATTTATTTCTGTTATCTTTTCCGGCATTGTGACCTAAAATTTAATTGTGAGTCGTTTCTAATTTCTTTCAGTTTTCTCGATATAATGTTCAACAAAAAATTTGATAACAAAAGTTTTATTTATGGTGGAGAGACTTTCTTCAAGGTAATTAGAAGAAAAAATCTTTATCCAAATTACCAAAACATTTTGTGTTAATTAATAAAGAGCATCTGTCCTCAAATATCGGCAATTAATTGATTACAATATTGTCGCAATCCCAGAATTTGTCCCTTAATTAATTCAATACAGTAGATATTCAAATTCTGAGTGAAACTGGGATGAGAGTTATTATTTTTGAATGAAATCTTAATGAGATCAAAATACCTCACTTTATTATTGATGTTATTAATAAACTGATGCTGTGTCAGTAATAAGGTTCATAATTGATTGTCACCAATAAAGCGTCGATATTTCAAAATAATTCAGTTAACATAGTAGAGCTTTATTACATAGTAGAAGTTTTAAATGAAGAGAAACAAATTATAATTAATTTATCAGGAAAACACGATGACGAATTGGTAATTGTCATTATATCAAAAGAATATTTATCCGCTCTCCATCGACAACAAGAACGCTGTTGTGGTGTTGGTTCTCGGGGACCTGGACGAATGTTGTGATGGTTTTCTGTTGACCTCCCCAGGATTAAATGAAACACTTGTTGTTTATGAATTGTCGACGTTTCGTCTATTCGTTTTAGACATATTCATGACATTGAGTGGAATCTACGATATCAGTATTATGGTAAGTATTATTTCTTAAGAATGTGGTAGTGACACTTACATTTTTTTCCAGTTGTTACTATTTGAGTTACCAATTTTGTTGAAACCAATGCATATCGCTCTCGGTGGTAACCTTTTTGGTTTGATGTCTCTTTGCCGGGCGTAGTGAGTAGCTTCTTTATTAGATTCGATGTTGTTCTAATAGAATAGCTCTCTTTTGTTTGAAGGTTTAGAGGTAACTGTCGATGCGTTATTGAAAGAGGCACTTCCTGGGTGAAATTGTGGAAGGGGGATTTTTTTTGGGCTCCTGTTGTGTTTTTGAATTGACCTTGGTTGATGGATTTGTACAATTTATAATACTCTAATTATTACGTATATCAATATTATTGATTTAGGAGGACTCTATTTTTTTCCATTGTTTATAAGGTATTGGTAAAATTGAAAAGTGATCGATATGATTGGGTAATGTTATCGAAATCATGTGTTTTATTTGTATTATTTGGAGTTGTTGTTATATGGAATGCTTCCAAGAATCTTCTTTTGAACCAATTTTGTTCAATTTCTAATATAGTGATATTATCAAAATCAAATTTGTGGTTTCTTGTTAGTGTGTGATCGACAAGGCCTGAATGTAAATGATTGTTATTATTTATATGTAATTTATGTTGTTCTATTCTTTTATTAATGTATTGTTTTGTTTCTCCTATATATACGGTTTTTGGATCGCAATCAGCACATGTAATTTGGTATACTAAGTTACTTTTTAATTTATTTTCTTCTTTGTCTTTTAGTTTTGTGTATAATATGTTGTTTAATGTATTGTAACGTTTATTTTTCTAATTTATTTTCATTGGTTGTACACTAATTTATTTAACACACTTAACTACTTGTACACTAGACTAGACACTATTTAATTTATTTGTACTGCTCCGCTTTCGGATCGTATGTCGCGTTCACGTCTGCTTCTCTACTTCTAACTAACTCCCTCGATCACAAGCCCCCCTTATATATACACCCCCAACCATGATCGAGAACGTTCTCGTACATTCTAGAAGGTACGATTGTTCCTTTAACAACGCCTACGCAGGAAATGTTCAGAAGGTCACAAATTACTTTTCCTAAACAACAATCCGGCAGAATTCATGAAGCTGTCTTTTACGCGTCGTAGTAATTCTTTTGAAGTAACCGCTTCACTCGGAGCGAGTAAACATGTGTCGCTTTGTTTACTTCTCGCGTTACACTGCCCCCGCCTTAGAGACGTTTCTTCTCGGAACGTATCCCTGGTAGGCCCATGCAGGAACCTGCAGTTGGCCCCCCGCTTATAGCGAGACGTGGCGTCAAAACAACAGGGGACCGTCTTCCCCAGTCGACATAGTGCAGGCCCAAAACAGCAGACTAAAAGTTCCACTCCGGTATTCTTCAACACTACTTCCAGCATATTCCGGACAACCCTCCAGTCCAGCTGATCTCGTCCAGCACCTAACATGGGGACAGCTAGCTTCCTGATGTCGAGCTCCAGCAGTCGGTCTCGTAGCGTATGCAAGGTTCGCCATATATCGTGATAACATGGTTTAAGGGACCCTATCTCCTTCGTAACCAGATTAAAGATGTGTCTTACGTTGTCACGTAGTTCCAGAACCTTGCCAATCTCCGGGAGTTGCGCTCTGAGTTGTTCCAAGCGCCCGTACTTCTTCTTGAAAACCGTGGCGATACCTCGTGACATTACCAGGTCGGTGGACACACAATGGGCCAACGAGTATTCTTCAGGTACGCTGAACAAATCCTGTTGTTTTTCACAGGTTACCCCATACCGTGCTTTTCCGGTACCCCCGTAGGCGCTCATAAATTCTTCGAACGAAAGTTCGTTCTCCTGCGCCAACGTGTTTCTTACTCGGGGAACCTCCGCCTCATCGTGCGACCCCTCATAGGGTGCCAACCGATTGAAGTGCACCACTCTCGGCTTGCCGTTTGGTAGTTTGCTTACCCGGTAGACCACGTCATTGATTCGTTTCTTCACAACATAGGGACCATCCCAATTGGTCTGTAACTTAGGGGACAAACCACGTTTCTTCTGTGGGTTGTACAGCCAAACTCGATCTCCCATTTGGTAGCCACCCTCTTTAGCGTTGATGTCGTAACGCTCTTCGATGCGATCACTGGCGATATTTAGTTGGTACCGGACATGATCGTGAATCTCGTTCATCCTTTGCCGCATCCGGAAGACGTAATCTTCCCCCGAAACGTCCTCGTCCGGTCTAGCGCCAAAGATTAGATCACAGGGCAGTTTAAGTTCTCGCCCGAACAGGACTTGGGCTGGAGTTTGTCCTGTCGACTCATGAACTCATTTCGGTCTCAGGGAAGGGTCCTGCTATATCAATAGCGATCCTTTCGAAGGGGCTTCCGACGTTATATTGTTTCATGGGAGCTTTCGGTCGTCTTTGTGGCCCATTACTTGCAAAGCATGTAGTACATTTCTTGCACCAGTCCTTCACGTCGTCTGAACAATTGATCCAGTAGAATCGCTCCCGTACCTTCTGCAGCGTTTTCTTGATCCCTAAATGTCCACCAGACGATTCGTCGTGAAGGTGCCGTAAGACCTCCGGGAATTTACTGGAGGGAATTACCAACTGCCGTCGTTCCTCCGTCCCGTCTTGTCTCTCCAGTACTCGTTTTAGTAATCCATCCTCAACCACTAACGAGTCCCACTGTGCCCAATAGCTCTTGAGTTTTGGCGAGCCAGGTGATACCTTTTGCAACTCAGGACGCTCTCCTCCCTCTTTCCAATACAGGATTTCTTTGAGAACCGGGTCTTTTCCTTGCTCTTGTCGTAACGAGGATGGTGTCCATTCCTCGGCGACCACGGTCGTTCGATAGACTTTCTCGGACTTTTCCTCAGCTCTATGACAATGAGGACACTCATCAGGGCATGGTCTTCTCGAGAGTGCGTCTGCGTTTCCATGACTCTGTCCTGGCCGATGTTCTATGACAAAGTCATACTCCTGGAGCCTCTCGATCCAGCGAGCGATCTGTCCTTCGGGATTCTTAAACTGGAGGAGCCATTTAAGAGCAGCATGATCGGTCCGGATCAAAAATCTCCTTCCACACAAGTATTTATGGAAGTGCTCGATGGACTTGACGATGGCCAATATTTCACGTCGGTTGACGCAGTAATTCCTTTCAGGTTTGGAGAGTACCTTGCTGAAGTATCCAAGGACACGTTCTTGTCCCTCCTGACGCTGCGACAGAACACTTCCAATTCCCACATTGCTCGCGTCGGTGTCCAGGATGAACTGTCCTTCTGGCAGAGGAAAACTCAACACTGGGGCACTGGTCAACTTCCTCTTCAGCTCGTCGAAGGCAGACTGGCATTCCTCATCCCAACAGAAGTTTCGTCCTTCTTCTGTGAGCCTTGTCAACGGCTTAGCGACGTCGGAGAACATCCGGACATAGCGTCGGTAGTACGTGCAGAGTCCTAGAAAACTCCTCAACTGGTGTTTATCTGCCTGTATTGGCCACTCCTTCACCGTACTTGTCTTGTCCGGATCAACGGCGACGCCTTCTCTGCTCACTACGTGCCCTAAGTAAGAGACCTTCCTTCTGAAGAGCTGACATTTCTTCGGGTTCAGTTTCAGCCCCGCACCTCGCAGTCTCTGGAAGACGTCCTCTAAGTTTTTTAGATGTCCTTCGAAGGTCTTGCCCATCACGATGACATCGTCCAAATGGACTAGGCACGTTTTCCACGTCAAACCCATTAGCACGCTCTCCATCAGCCTCTCAAACGTCGCTGGGGCATTACAAAGTCCGAATGGCATGACTGTAAAAAGCCACAGGCCGTTACCGAAGGTAAATGCCTTCTTTTCCTTATCGGCAGGGTCCATTTCGACTTGCCAATAGCCGCTTTTTATATCCAAGGTCGAAAATATCGTGGATCCAGCAAGGGTACCGAGTGTGTCGTCGATACGTGGTAGCGGGTAGCTGTCCTTTTTGGTGACACTATTCACCTGCCGGTAGTCTACACAGAATGGAGTAGTCCCATCCTTTTTCTTCACCAGCACTACCGGCGAGGCCCATGGACTGCTTGACGGCTCGATGACCCCGTCCCGCTCTAGGTCCTTGATGATTTTTTCGGCTTCCTCCCGTTTGGCCAAGGGTAGTCGTCTTGCTGTTTGTCGAATCGGTCGTGTCTCGCTCGTGTCAATTTTATGTGTCACGACCTTGGCCTTTCCCAGCTTTCCATTCTAGGTGGTAAATATGTCCTGGTACTTATTTATTAATTCATTGGCCTTCTGTTTCTGTATGGGCGAGAGAAACGCACTGGTCTGGGAAAGAATTTGATTCAAGTCCTGCGGAGTGTTTCTGGACCTTTCTTACTCACTAACGCCCCTTACGATGGCCGAAGCGGCTATACACGTGCCCAGCTTCGTACCCTTCTTGATGGTAACCGGGTACTGATTGATGTTGAGTAGCCGCACAGGCACTTCGCTTGAGAGAGTAACGAGCGCCTTTCCTACCAGTACCCCCCGAGCCAGTCGATTGTCATCGTTTTCTGGTTCGATCACGGCTGGGATTCCCTCTTCCACAACACCCCTCAGACAGGTAGATGTGATCGTTTCGCTTCGTTCCGGGTGAATCACATCTTCTGCCATTATTACGTCTAACACAAAGTTGTCACGATTGTGTAGCAGTAATTCTTCTTGACCGATCCTCAACATTCGGTGTCCGAAATCCAACTGGAATCCATGATTCCTCATGACGTCCATCCCCAGTATGACGTCTTCCTCAATTTCGGCTATGAGAACAGGATGGTCAAACTTTACTCGTGCCAACGTCATGCTAGCCGTTGCTTCACCGTGTATTACTGCCTTCTCCCCAGTGGCAGTTCTTAATTGCCACCTACTTGGCCTAATCTTCCTACGGTCCCTCACAACTTCCGGGCGTACGATCGTCTTCGTAGCTCCCGTGTCCACAAGCATGGCGTGGGATCTCCCGTCGATAGTGCCATCGACGTAATCGGCGCTCCCCAATTGGTGGGAAAACGAGGCTATACTGGCCCGGGGGTTTCCACTGGTACGGGTCGACGTTCCCCCTTTCTTATCGACCCGCATTAGTTTTCCTGGGCCTTTGCCGGCGCCGCTGTTCTAGACCGCTTGCAAGAACTCTTCACATGGCCCACTTCGCCACAGTTCCAACAGCGAACTCCTTTTTTCTTCGCCGACAGCACCTCCATGATCTGCTGTAGGACCCTTTCCACGAGCTTTTCAGTGTCTACTTCCTCTGTAACCGCTCGAACACGGCCGTGACCGCGGGAGGCTTCCATGGCTGCATCATGCTCCAGTGCGATGGCGAGCGCGTCCATTAATGTTTTCGGTCGAGCTAGTCTCAGGGCCCTCTGCAGTTCCTGGTCTCGCAGCCCGCTCACGAACGTCTGCACTGCGAGGCACTCCATCATCTGTTCCGGTGCCGTAGGATACGCCAACCTCACTAGTCTGGCCACGTCCGCTTCGAACTCCTGCAGGGTCTCGTTCGATCTCTGACGGCGATTGGACATCTGGGATTGATGGACTTGCTCCAGATGTGTTTGGCCGAACCGCATTTCCAGTCGCCTCAACAGCTCCTTGTAATTCCCGGCTTCCTCGGTGGATAGCGCCTGAAGAACTTCTAACGCCTCTCCACGTAAGGCTACCGTTAGGGAAACAGCTTTCTCGTGAGGGGACCAAGCATTAGCCTCCGCTGCTGCCTCAAACTGCTTCTTGTAGCTGGCCCACGGAATTTTTCCATCGAACGTTGGGGGCGTCACTCGATTGGTGGATATCGAGTTCTGTTGAACGACCGCCTTTATTTCTTCCTTCGTCTCGCCGCTACTGACTCGCCTTAGTCGTTCTTCCAACTGCTTCGTCTTCTGTTCAATTTCGTCTTCTTTCCCCTCGCCGCTACTGACTTGTTCTTGTCGTTCTTTCAACTGCTTGATCTTCTCTTCAGTCTCCTTACACTGAGCCTCCATCTGGTCGGTTATCTCTTCCCTCTGGGCGGCGAATTGAGCAGTAATATGAGTAATTATGTCTTCCCTCTGGCCGGCGATTTGAGCAGTGATGTCTTCCCTCTGATCGGCGATTTCTTCCCTCTGGGCAGCGATTTCTTCCCTCTGGGCGGCGATTTGAGCAGTGATGTCTTCCCTCTGGTCGGCGATTTCTTCCCTCTGGGCGGCGATTTGCTTCGTGATGTCATCATCTTCGATCTCGAAAACTTCCGGGTCCTGGCCATTTTCTTTCAAAAACGCTGAGAGCCGGTCCTGGAGTTCAGTCTTCTTCCCTCCTGTTTCCAATTCCCGTTCCTCGAGTTCTTTTTTTAACTCTGCCACTTTTAATTCGCATAACTTCTTCATGATTCACTCTTCTGACACCAATGTAACGTTTATTTTTCTAATTTATTTTCATTGGTTGTACACTAATTTATTTACCACACTTAACTACTTGTACACTAGAGTACACACTATTTACTTTATTTGTACTGCTCCGCTTTAGGATCGTATGTCGCGTTCACGTCTGCTTCTCTACTTCTAACTAACTCCCTCGATCACAAGCCCCCTTATATATACACCCCCAACCATGATCGAGAACGTTCTCGTACATTCTAGAAGGTACGATTGTTCCTTTAACAACGCCTACGTAGGAAATGTTCAGAAGGTCACAAATTACTTTTCGTAAACAACAATCCGGCAGAATTCATGAAGCTGTCTTTTACGCGTCGTAGTAATTCTTTTGAAGTAACCGCTTCACTCGGAGCGAGTAAACATGTGTCGCTTTGTTTACTTCTCGCATTACAGTATTAAATGGATACCATGCTATTGTAATGTTGATTTCTTTTAGTATTTCTGAGGCGTTTTTGGCTATGGATTTGTTAAATGGACGTTTTGAGTATATTAATGTATTATTCATATTGTTAGTAGATGTATTGTTGGTTGTGGTGTTTAATAAGTTGTTATTTAATGTGTTTATTCTACTATGTATGGTGTGTTGTATAATATTGTGCGGAAATGAATTGGTTGTAAGGATGTGTTTAATATAGTTAATGTTCTCTGTCCAGTGTTTTTTGTCTGAAAGTAAAATGGCTCTGTCTGTTAAATTGTTAATTGTGGAAATTTTATATTTAAGTGGCATGAATGAATAGAAATTAATTAACCTGTTGGAAGCTGAGGGTTTCCTATACTAATTGGTAGAGCACCTTCCATTCGTATAGGTGATTTCTATATCTAGGAAGGGAATGGCGTTATTTTTTGATATCTCCATGGTAAATTGTAATCTTGGATGAAATGAGTTAAATTTGTTGATAATCGAATTATTTTCGTCTTTAGGTATTAACATGAGAGTGTCATCAACATATCTGAAGTACAACGGAATTGGTGACATGCTGATCAGTATGGTATCTTCTAGAGATATTATCGCTAGGTTTGCTAGAATTGGTGATAAAGATCTCCCATCGCACATCCGAAAAGCTGTCTGTAAATATTATTCTTGAAGGTGAAAGTTGCAGAGTTCTTTATGAAGTTGATTATGTTTATTAGCTCGTCAGATGGTATGGTGGTTGTTAAATCGTAAATTTTTTTTAAAATATATTGTATAGCAATTTCTATAGGTGTATTTGTGTAGAAAGATACTACGTCTAGTGATATAAAATGATAATTTACAAAGTTTGAGAAGTTTAAGTTATTTAATTGTATAACAAGTTCGATAGAATTTTTTAAATTATAATTTCTATTGCCAATTGGTACTAAAATGGAATATATGAATTGTGCTAGATTGTATGTTGGAGAGTTTATGTTTGATACTACTGATCTCAGTGGAAAACCCACTTTATGAATTTTTACAAGACCGTATATTTTTGGTAAGACCCCGTTGAGGCATCTGGTTTTTTTGTATGTAATTAAATCTATATGTTCTTTTTTTAAAAGATAGGATGCTATTTCTTTGTTTCTGTTTTGTATTTTTTGTAATGGGTTTTTTTTCTAGTTTAGTATAGGTGTTCTGGTTTTGTAAAAGTTCGTTTAGTTTGTTTTCATAGTCTATTCTTTTCATTAAGATTGTTGTGTTACTTTTATCTGCCTTCGCTAAGATTAGTTCAGGGTGTTCTCTTAGAAATCTTTTACTTCTGGCTATATCGATCATTAGTTTGTTATAAAAGATGTCTAGTTCATAACCTGATGAGTTGGTTTTTATTGGTTCTAATAATGAAATGAATTTTGTTCTTATTTCTGAGATTGTAATGTTATTTTGTGAATTGTGATTCTCTCAGTAGTTGTTTTAGACGGTGAAGAAAATATTCAAGAGAAGCTATGAATGATTTTATGTACTGTTTTTTATTTTTATTTTTGTTGTTTATAGATATTGAGAATTTTGGTCGTAGTGCTAGTACATATTTTATATCATCTATGACCTCAAATCCAGATATATTTTTAAACCAAATATTGCAGTTATTAAGTATATTGTTTTTGAATTTACTATGTAACGGGGGTTGATTTTTTAGTAATTTATTGAGTTTTTTAATATCGTTATTTTTAATTTTGATAAATAGTTTTTCATTTGTTATTTCTTGTGTATTAATGAATTTATTTAGATCATATTGATGTATAACATCAATACAACGCCTTTCATCATTAATTTATTTCTGAAAGTAATTCTTTACAATGTACTCGCATGCAATGAGTCACACTGCCAGTTTATTATTAAAGTTGTTTGGCAAGGTAACTAGTCACTAATAAAACGCTGATAAAAACCACCAAAGAACATGAAGTGACGGGGACAGTTCTAATTTTAAAGCTACGGTTAGATATCTTAGCGACGTTAACTTTTAAATTTTTTTCCGATGATAGAATTGAATTACCAAGAAAGCAATCGTAAATCCTATTTTGTGATTTCTCGTATTACGCCGCGAGTTTTTCCGCGTCTTCTTCGAGCGATCTTGAGAAATCTCGAACGGCATCGGAAATACGAAATGCAATTTTTATGGTACGTACACTTCGACTGAAAGATTTCAGGTCGTATGTGCACGTTTACATTAAAACTCTTCGCGCTTCTCTGAAAAGCTCTTTCAAATATTCAACGGATATGTTCGGTGTTTGCGTTGAGTTTTTCGATTTGTGTCACGAAAATGAGGACATATGTAAAATTTTACCGCAACGTTTAAAGTAGATATTCTGACAAGTAAGGTAATTAATATTTAAAAGTTTAGGGCAAGCTAGTATTTGCGTCTACTGGTTGCCGAAAAATGCTGTTAGTCAAATTTCAAATATGTGCGTGTTAGTTGGCGACGCCTGGATAAATGAAAGGCTCGGGAATATTACAACGAATCCAGGTTCAACCGCACACTATTTGTATTAAACGATGACTAATTGAAAAACGCGAATTGTCTCCACCGAAAAACACAAAACATAACGTTTAATTATTCACAGTTTACAACTCGAGTGGCGAATTCGAGGTGAAAAGGGGAGGAAGAATCCACGCTCCCCTTCTCGATTGTTTACATTTTCCATTGTCGCCCCTCAAAGCGCAAATTTTCGAGAATCAAGTCTTCTTGCCAGATTTAATTCAACGTCTCATCTCAGACCAGCATCTTGATTATTTTGTGGGATTTTTGCTATGCAAAGGGCCCAAGACTAATATAAATTAGAGGTCGGTCGATTCTCGAAATTGAATATTTAATCTACAAACACCCTTTTTGTTTACGACAAAGTGGCGCACCTGCTATATAGTAACAATAACTTACGCTTTAAGTTTATGGAGATGTGAATGGTTGAAATGGAAAATTGCGTTGTGCCTTTCAATCTCGAGAACATCTTCATTTACGACCGAAGGTTGTCCAGCTTCTCAAAGTTGGCCATGGTAATTTAACCAGAGGAAAACACCAAGTCTTAACCAACTGCTTTATTAAGGATGAGCGACCGGTTTCGGCTTTATAGAAGCCATCTTCAGGCTCGCACTACATGAATGAGGAGAATTAGCAAACCGAAGGTAAGTACCTTACAAAGCAATACTCACAACAAGTTGTTTTGTTTTAGGGCTCCTGTTGTTCGAAGTGTGCGGCGTCACACATACAAAACAAATACGTTGACATACACAGTTAAAATAAATAAAACTTAAATATTAACACACATCGAACAAGATTAACTACATAAAGTTCTTTTAGGACATGGATCAAGCCCTAAAGGCGTGAGCTTCCTCATACTTGAGAGGTTGAGAAGTAACTACGGACGTGTTCGCTCTTCAGGATTAAGTTTTTCCCCCCTTGACCTTCTAGAAAGATCTCGAAACGTCGGACTGGCTCAGGAGGGGCAATTAAAAAAGACATGCGCAAAATTTTTATTGTCGGCGGGCGTAGGTAGAAAACACAGAAACAAGCTTATTCACAGGTTAAATAGTAGGTGACGGAACAACGGTCTGACCTTAAAAAGTGTTGAGGATTGAATTATTACTAAGATAGGTTATGTCATTAACGCAAGTCATGAGGGCCTTAAATATTTCAAGAGTCTCTAGGACGTTCAACATCACACCCTTATTACAAAGGTGTAAAAATTGTACATCATCCTTGAAATCGCAGGTATGGTGTTCTAATAATAAGTGATTAGCGAATTGTGACTGCGTAACAACAACCCCTTGATCCTTGTAATTAATAAATTGCCTCTCATGTTCTTTTACACGAGTAGAGAAAGAACGTCCAGTTTGGCCTATGTAAGTCGCATCACAATCTCCACAGTTTAAACGATAAACACCTGATTCTTTCCACACCTCTCTTTTGTCTTTCGAATTTACAAGAAACTTCCCGGAGTTGTTAGCTGTTCTGTACAAGATTGTGACGCCACGTTCAGCCAGGATTTTACCGAGTTTTAGAGAAATTCCCCCGAAGAAAGATAATGACCTGTGAATTATGTCTTTCTCCTTTGATTGATATGGGAGATGATTGTTGGAAATGATATGTTTAAGGAAGTGCTTGAAATAAAGTTTATCGATAACTTCAATCGGATAGTTGTTATTAATCCCTATTTGTTTAATGACCTTAATTTCTTTTTGGAAGGACTCATCCGAGAGGTCCAGAGAGAAGGCTCTATGGAAGAGGAAGTTAAAATCTGCTGCCTTATGTGACCAAGGATGGAACGAGTCATACGGAATAATACCATCCATAACAGAGGGTTTCCTGTATACCTCAAACTCCAGTAGGAGTGGTACTCACCTTCGGTTTGCTAATTCTCCTCATTCATGTAGTGCGAGCCTGAAGATGGCTTCTATAAAGCCGAAACCGGTCGCTCATCCTTAATAAAGCAGTTGGTTATGACTTGGTGTTTTCCTCTGGTTAAATCTACATTTATTTTAATATGTGTCGTGAACTAACAGTTAGTATGTAAAAAAGTTGTTTGATATTACTACCTAATACGTAGGATATTATAACGTGGATATACATAAGATAAATATCCTATAGTAGAAGGTGATCTACGAATCCAGAGTCTGTTAGTAAACACGACATGTAGAATTAATTATCCTAAAAGGTGCATTGTTAGCAAAATCGACACCTGTGCCAATGTGTCATCAAAAGAAAAATAATCCATGGTTGCAATGCCCCAGTGTTGGTACAAAGCTCAATGCGTATGTCATTTGAGGAAAAGCATTATCAGTGGAGATGTTTTGAAAAAAAGTCTTCTAGACGGTAACAGAAAAGCTCCCTTAACTCGAAATTGAAAACATGTTGGCAACATTTTCTGATTTAAACCATAACATCGTAAAAGTGATGTTATTACAGGTTGAGAAACCTAGGAACATTAAAATTGGTCGCAGAGAGGTGATATATAGGATAGTATGTAAAAAATGAGAAAACTTAAATTAAAATCAGTCTACAATGAAAGTCCACAGTACCACAGTGCCATTGTTTACAAACAGAAAGCACAAAAAATTGCAATTTTTTTTAAAAGTCTTCCTTTATAATACGCTATTAATTATGAATTGAGTAACAAAATTTAATTTTAATTTAATTAACTGCTAATAAAAAACATTCCAGAGGAACGAAAAGCATTAGAGCAGTTTAGAAAACGTTAGTTTAGTTTAGTTTGGAGAGTTTAATAATGAGTCGGCGGTGAAGGGAAAAGCTCGAGCATCACCGACACCGGCGCCTTGCTGAATTTAAAATTGACGTCAAATATGAAAACGCTGAAGAAAGTGAAGAAGAAGAAAACTGTTTCCCAGGAGGAGAAAATCGACAAAAAGGACAATTGTGTAATAGAATAAAAAATATCTACATTGTTTTAACTTAATTTTATGATTCATTAATGAGGTTAATTTTAATGTACTATTTTGTACCAATAGCTTATTTAAATAGCTATTTTAACCAGCGTCACATTTCGCACAGTTAATTTTTAAGATATTTTCCGCATAATATTAATATTTGACGTATAATAGTTTTGTTGAGGATATCATATCATAAAAGGAATTTTTTTTAATAAAATAAGTATGATTTGCTATTGATTACTGCTTAGTTTGATTTGGGATTTAATTAGAAACATACTTTTAAAATGTTAGTTACCGCATTTTAAGTATAAGACGATTATTCGATGGCAAAAACATGTACTATGTGACTATGTACTTTCAGTAAATTATTTTATACCTGACAAAACTGTTTCCTCAAATATTGTAATTTCTTTTTCTCATATGAGATACTCAGAGATACTCATATATGAGAGTATTGTAATCGGGTCGATTTTTCGAAATTGAGTTATTAGCATTTCTGAACGTTTTGAGGTCCCCTGAGTCCAAAAAACATGATTTTCGAAAACCGTCTGTATGTATGTATGTGTGTGTGTATGTATGTATGCCTGTGGTACGATTTTCTCAAAAACTAAAAACCACAAACGGTCAAAACTATGTATTTAGACTTTGTACCATACCAGGACGTGAAAATGAGCTTTTCATTAAAACAGGCCAGGATAGAAGGGTAGTTTACTATTGTCATTTTTCGGTTTTTGAATTTTTCTCAAAATTTGCTACAAGAATTTATTTTAAATTCAGAATATATATTCTACCTTTGAATTAGTATAAAATAAACTTATCTATCGTTTTTTGCAAAAATCTTCTGTGAAAGGCACTTTGTATCATTCTTCATTTTTTGAGTTTTTCCCGAAATTTGCTCCAAGAATTTTTAGAAAATTGTGGGTACCTATTCTACATTAGATATAATATGTTATAAAAAAGTTTTGTAACGTTTTTGGCTAAATCTACTGTGAGGAGTACTTTATAGGTACTTGTCGTTTTTCGGTTTGTTGCTTAAATTAACCCCTATATATGAGAAAGTACCTGATGAAGACATCACGATTTTTTTAAAAGCGCCATAAAAAATGATTTGAAAATTTTATAATATTTTCGGGAGTTTCGGGTAGAACGTCTTTAATTGCATTATCTTGCCGTTTTTAATGCTTTCAGTACTGTTCATAATCGCGATTGTAAAATCCCGGTTCCCCGTACCGCAACAAAGAAAACTAATTATTCCTGAAACAAAGCCTCTAGTCACATTTATCATTTTGTCTATTATTTAAGTGCCCCAAGGAGGTAGGACGTGTTAGCGTGTTAGCGTACAGAAGCAAGTAGTTGTGGATGGATATAGGAAATATATATATATATATATATATATATTATATATACATAGATAGAGTGAGAGAGAGAGAAAGAGAAAAGGAGAAAGAGCCTATGTACACCGCCTGGAACGTGATAGGGACTCGAGGTATCCGCCGAGGGATCGGATCCTGCGAGTGTACTGAAGGGCCGAGGTTTTAATAATTCATCTGTTAAATTTCGTTTTGTGTTTCGAAGCAGAGTAGACTCTTAGAGATTTTCGTGACTTACACCTAACCAAAAATTAATTTCGTTCACGGCCTCTGATTCTATTTCTACTTTCTCTCTGTTTCTCTCTCTCTCTCTCTCTCTCTCTCTCTCTCTCTCTCTCTCTCTCTCTCTCTCTCTCTCTCTCTCCTCTCTCTCTCTCTCTCTCTCTCTCTCTCTCTCCTCTCTCTCTCTCTCTCTCTCTCTCTCTCTCTCTCTCTCTCTCTCTCTCTCTCTCTCTCTCTCTCTCTCTCTCTCTCTCTTATCGCGAATGATCGGAAATCAACTTAGGATCCCTTCGGTTCATCAATAATGGAAGGTGTCAGCAATAAAGTTTGCTTAGCAATCACCGGAATAGTTGAACAGGGCATTAAACTAGGTACAAATATTTTAACAGGGCTTACGGTATTTGGCTACGCAAACATCAACAGTGATTATAATTGTGGAGCACTTCTTACCTAATCCATAAGACGACAGGTCCCGGTCATGCTAACTCCGGATTAATCTCACTAAGCCTACGTTGTATATTTCTCGAGAAAATGTTAGGGGTCATCATAATTGTGTATGTAACATAATTGATTTATTCTTATACTACTGATAGTGTTTAAGGGCGACTTTTATTATGCGTTATGCGTATTCATCTCACAAAATAAAGAACAGGTGTGCAACATACCTCTAGTTTTAAATAAGGGTATAAAGGTCCACGGATGCATCTATGGATCTATATCTATCTCTGGATGAATAAGTATGAATCTTGAATCTGATATATAATACCTTTGTCCTTATTTCACAGTGTTATTAATAATTACAAAAATATGAATAATATAACAAATGATAATATTTTTATGGAATTCGAAAACGTTACTAAATGTTACACGTTGCACTTTTATAAATGCTCCCATTTTTATTCATTGCACACATTAAATAGTCGATTAAATTGGTAAAGTGTTAAAATCCTGCTTGGGTACTGTTTGACAAGTTCTGAAAATTGTTTAAAAACAGGAGAAGGAATCATTGTTTCTAAAAATTTTCGCTTGGATGTGAATCAACTAACAGTAATTCCTTTTTCATCGGTGTTCAATGAAGATTTTATTTAAATGGAGAGCCCTTTAACTTTTAAAATTTAGGAAGATGATGACTCAATTGGCGTTTTCCAAGATTTTATTTGGCTTGTCAAATATGACTTTCGGTCAATCCCACGTGTTTCTCTATGAACCTACTACTGCGTGTAGTACAAACGCTTAATCGCTGCGATAGAAAAGTTGTATTTACCTGTATTTATTGGTGTCCGGAATTTTGTTCGCCAGCATTTGTTCGTCAGCATTTGTTCGCCAACATTTGTTCGCTGAGTAATTTGTTCGCCAGAGATTTTGTTCGCCAGATTATTTGTTCGCCCGGAAATTTGTTCGCCGGGCAATTTGTTCCCCAGTAACTAATTTGCCAATAACATAATAGTGTATTGTTGAGAATACGAATATGCACATACAGTATTTACTCATTTCGTCAGTGAAATTGTAGGCTCCTATTGACGTCAGATTTAATATAGAAGGAGCGCCAAACTCAATGGCAAATTAGAACTACTTAGATAACGGAAAATTAAAAAAAAAATAGATTATGCTCAATATATTTTTTCAATCTAGATACTTTTAATGCGCCGTCGAATTTGGCGCATCTTACATAAGAAATTACAATTTCACTGTCCAGCAAAGACCACGAGAAGGTATGAGTATCTTTTGCCAGGAAGGAAATAGGATAGGACATGTTAGTTATGCAGGTAGGTTAGTATAAATATCATAATTCAAAATTGTTCTATTTTTTTTGTTTTTTGTTTAATGTTTTTATTAACAAGTAATTAAGTGCCTTAATAAGAAATGTTATGAGCCACAGCAAGTAAGTAATCGATTTCATTTATATTTAATTGGAAAGTAGCAACATTTTGAAGCCTTATTGCAGAGTCCTTATATTTTCTGTTTTTGTGCCAATTTTGACGTACCGGTCGTACCGAATACATTTTCCAAGAAAGGATTACATTAATTCGGAGTTATTTTTATACCTCATATACCTGGTAGGTAGTTACCACCCTGCAACTACCTACCTACTACTTGTTAACGATTTGTTTCATTTGTGAAATATTTATAAATAATAAAAATTTTGTTATACTCGCATAATAATATGTTGACTATATGAAATACTAACAACATTCCAAAATGTAAAAATTCAAAAATCTGGACTATGTGCTATTCCCTGGCGAACAATTTTCCTGGCGAATAAATTTCCTGGCGAACAAATATCCTGGCGAACAAATTACTCAGCGAACAAATGTTGGCGAACAAATGCGGGCGAACAAATGCTGGCGAACAAAATTCCTAGAATCGTATTTATTGTATTATACCTCCTTCGGATGCGAATGAGGCGGTTTCCGAAGAAAAGGAGATTTTAAAGTGCTGCTTAGGATCGCCATAATGAAACCTCACTCAACTTGAACTGGAAATGGCGTAAAAGTTATACACATTGTAACTAACGTAACTGTTGACGATCGACGTGCCGTAAACTTATATTAAGTGAAATATTGAAACTGCCAAATTTTCAGATTACGCATTACAGATTACAGATTTCAAATAAAATCGCGTTTTTTGAGGTAACCGTAAAGTCTACGTGTCGCCTCAGATTTCGTAACATAAAAACAAAATCTGAGGGCCTGTTGATTTTGTAAGTCTATATAATTTTGAATGTGATGGGTCTATTTATTTTGATAGCGCATTGTTAATTGAATTAATAGTAGAATATTAAACAGTAGAGTAGAACAGTAATTTATTTTACCCTTGAAATATATACAAAAATTCAAAAACAAAATTTTTCTCACAGAATTATCGTCAAAATGGTCTGGATATTTCGCATTCCTGGTAGGAAAGAAGAAAGCGATTTCAACAATATTAAAGATTTATAAACTATGATCCGTACAAGCCATCGTGACATAGAGAAACACAAACTCATATCAGGAAAATCGGTCCTAAATCAACTCTCCGTATCTTCTTTTTTCGCCCTTTGCAGCTCGCCCTTCCAATTCGTCTTCTTACTTTCCTCTTCGCTTTCATTACATCTGTCTATGTTTATTTTACAGCCCATAAGATAAATATGGAATAAAAATTGCACCGAGACCAGTGTAATGTTCCCTTTCGAGGAACATGAAAACACGGAGTTCAGCTTCAATACACTTTATTTCTTTCTACTTGTGGACAGCAACGGATACAATCATGTCGAATGTATTGAGCTGGATGAAACAATGAACTGAAATTGAGTTCTCTTTAATCCACCTATACACCTATATTTAATACCTCGTAGTGGCGTGATATATCCGTACGTTGACCGATGAAGCATACTGGATGTGTTACACGATTCTGCTGAGTCTACGTTCGCACATAATCGACGTATAAAT
The DNA here is from genome assembly GCA_946251905.1 of Cryptocephalus moraei. Lineage (NCBI taxonomy): Eukaryota > Metazoa > Arthropoda > Insecta > Coleoptera > Chrysomelidae > Cryptocephalus > Cryptocephalus moraei. The sequence goes on along the minus strand of OX276457.1, from coordinate 3,116,273 downwards.
GCAACAATAATAATTATTCGCTTAGCAACCGATTACGGTAATATTGTAAGTAATTGAAATTTATGATGTAAATGACTTTTAATTAGGTCTTCAGAATATGGCCTTACACCAGTAACGGATTATGTAGGTACGTATAGAAGAAGATCGCGAGAAGCCTTAATCTCATGGGGGAATTTATTAATTTTCAGAATTGTGTCGTGAATGCGAGGGATGCAGGCGACATTTCATAGGGAAACTGAATTTCGAGATTGCGGGATAGGCATTTCATTAAACGTAATGGGATGCGGCCGTTTGTTGGAAGACGATGAGTTAGGGGGACTTTGATTGAAGGATATTATTGCCTCGGATACGAGCGAGCGATTCTCCAAATAATAATTTTATAACTTACTCAACGTAAAATCAGGAACTTTACGTGCGTGGCGATTATTGCATTCACAATAAACAACATTCACTACGTTACATTTGATTTTAGAAATATTTCAAATTTAGTTGCATTAATGGGACAAAGTGAGTACAGGTTCTATTGAACATGGGAGGAAACGCTTGTAGTTTTAGGTCAATTAAAAATTGAAGAAGATTTTGTTTAAAAGATTGTTATGATTTACAGATATAATTATGATCAGTAATGAATAACAAAGTAAAGTCATACACAATAATGATTCAACAATTTTATAAATTGGTATGCAATATGCTGTTACGTTATGATTTTCTTTCGCCGGGTAACGAGATTTTTGCAAAGCATTTGGAGTCTGATTCGAACGGTTTTGGTATACAATTTTTTATGATGTCTCGACTTTGCGTCGCCGCTTACAATTTCGAAGAGGTTCGCAATATTTGTTTTGGGTAATTAACTTTCTTGGAAGTCGAATACCGTTACTTAACACGTGCTCCGATAGTGATGTGTTTTGTAAAGGGAGGGATATTGTAACGCCCCGTTGATATTTGCCTGGTCAATGATAGGCTGAAAATCTGTAGGAGGGGGTTTTTGAAATTGGATTTTGGGAAATAAGTGGGAGAGTTTGGGTCAGCAAGAGAAAACAGGGAGGACTAGAATTCGGGCCTTGGGGAAAGTAATACCTTCGCCGAGGTGTTGTTTTGAGTTTAATTAGTGTTTGTTGAGATTTTTGGTTGGGCTTCGTGAATTGGTTGGTGTATTGGATTGGTTTGAGTGATGAGTATTTAACAGCTCCGTTGACAAACTTTTACCAAACGAACCCTACTAATTTGATGGATAAAGTGTAAAAGTAAAATCAGTGCTTTGCTTAATCAGTGCATTAATTACGAGTGTCTTTCGGAGTGCGTAACCGCTAAACTCGCCACAGGTGAAATCTAAGTGCAGTACCAGAACAGGGCGATCCACATTGATAGTAAGAGAGCTGATGTCAGAAAAGTCGACCGATCTGCACAAGTTTTTAACTTAATTCACATATGGAATATGCCACTTTATTAACGAAATTGCGTTTCTGCCACCTCAGGATGGTGAATATTTATTAATTTATTTAATGTTATTAAAGTTATTATATATAAATAATATAAATAAATAAATAATATAAAGTTATTAAGTGGTATTTAAGAAAAACGGTTGTAAAAAACGGAAGAATTTTGACCAATCTGCACAAAACCCAAAATGTGAATACTGCTTCTTTTCACCAAAACAAGGCACACAGAGCTATTCTGCCAAGTCTGACTGGTCGGAAAATTGTCCTGCCTAGGTTTTTTCGACGGAAAATTGGAGGCAAAATTTTGACCAATCTGCACAGCTTCCAAAATGGTAAATCCGAGTTTGTCATGTTGCATCAAGTCCTCGAATAGCATTCTGCCAGACTAAAATGTTGCGAAAAATGTTCTGCCAAGCCATTCCCCGAGAGGGAAAACTGGAAAATTCGACCAATGTGCACAAGCTCCAAACTATATACACGACATCGTGATGACACAGAAACCTTATGCAAACTATTCTGCCAACCCTTATTGGTCGCAAAAGTGTTCTGCCAAGTAATTTTCCAGTAAAAAAATCTTGAAAATTCGACTAATTCGCACATGCTTCAAATTTTGCACACGGCTTCATAATTACACAGGAAGCTTATGCGAACTATTCTGCCAGATTGAAACGGTGCGAAAAATGTTCTGCCCGTGTTCTATGCAATGTTGGATAGAAAAACAAGAAAACCTTAAAAATCACCTCGAACTTGTAAGTCAATTTGGCAATTTCCCCGCATTTTTTGGTCAATTTGAAGAGATTCATCCCTCTACTTTTCTCGTTAAAATTCAATCAGAACGTGGTATTAGTTAGAAATTCTAAGTAATTCGAGTAACATCATGATACTATCTAATCCCTTTATGTTACATTATTTCTATTAAATTGTGCTTGAAATGTTGAATTTGGCGATGTGTTATGGCTTCCAACGAAGGGGATTGGCGAAAAAAAAAATATGAAAAAAAAAGTTAATAGTATTTTTTTTGTTATTATTAAAGATATTTCTTTACATTTTTTCTTTCCTTTTTTTATTCATCATATTATTTATTCCATATTCAGTACAACGCGTTGAAACTATTTTGTGATTGTTATAGTAGAAGTAACGTTACGTTATTAATGTTTAATTTTAATTATATTACGACTGCTATCATATTACAATGTAATATGATGACAATAATAATTAATACTGTAATAATTACATATTTGTATAAATGCAACTCAAAAAATGTACTATTTTCCTTTTTATTTTTACCACTCCGAATGGGAAGTTTTATATAATAAATAAGTGAGAATTGATTGGTTCCTTGTGCTGTGAGTAAAGGTCAAATAAGTAAAGTTGGATGGAGTCCCTTTTTTGATTGGCCAACTTTACTTTGTTGACATCCACTCACAGCAGAATTAATTGATCTTAAAATTTTTTGTAGAGTTTTGGGAATATGGTAGAAATGTACCCGCAGGGGGTCCACCGGGACCAGCTAAATTTTGAAAGTGGTCAAAAAGTTTGGAAACCTCTGGAATAGAGGATGGGGAGAATTCCTGCTCGAAAACCGTATCCACGAGTTAAATTTCACCATAAACCAACTATGAGTTGCCCGATTTTATATATAGTGTGGATTTTGCTCGATTACTCTACTCATTTTATGGATTTCTTTGAAAGCTTGGCAGAACATTTTTCGCACCGTTTCAAGCTGGCAGAATAGTTCGCATAAACTTCCTGTGTAATTAAAAAGTCGCGTGCAAAATTTGAAGTTTGTGCGAATTGGTCGAATAATCAAGATTTTTTTTACTGGAAAATTACTTGGCAGGACACTTTTCCGACCAAAATGGGCTGGCAGAATAGTTCGCATAAGGTTTCTGTGTTATAACGATGTCGTGTGTAAAGTTTGGAGCTTGTGCACATTGGTTGAATTTTCTAGATTTTCCTCTCGGAAAATGGCTTGACAGATCTAGAACATCAACTCAGCTTCGGCTTGACAGAACGGTTTTCAAACTATTTCCAGGTGGCAGAATGGTTTTACAGGACTTTGTTTAACATTATAATTTCATGTTTACCATTTTGGAACTTGTGCAGATTGGTCAACATTGGCCCAGGCAAAAACCTGCGGAAAAACTGTGAAAAGTGGAAAAACCCCAGGCAGAACGATTTTCCGACTAGTCAGACATGGCAGAACAGTTCGGAGTGCCTTCTTTTGATGAAAAGAAGCAGTATTCAAATTTTGGGGTTTGTGTAGATCGGTCAAATTACTCCCCTATTTTGCAATATTGAAGATAGTTTATTAACAAAATGGCACCGATTTGGCGTGGCAGAAACTTTTTTTTGTTAATAGTAGGTGTTGTTCTCGCATATGAGTAGCATTCGAAACTTGTGCAGATCGGTCGTTTTATTCTAACACCAGCTCTCCTAAGATGAGTCATGAGAAATAAATCAAAATCATAAATCATAATATCATAAAATATTAAAATAAATTATATTATTAAATAATCCATTGTAAACCAAACATAAACAATGTAATTAGGATAAGCAACAGTGTTAGGAGTTTGTGAATCACAACATCGATCCTACACTATAATATTGTATTGACTAATATTGATTTGTGTGTCCCAAGCTCTATTTTCATTATGTACGTTCTATACGTTCGTTTACAATACGTGTCAATAGTGATAAGTTTCACATATTTTGACACATTAAGAAACAATCACCTGTGCTTATGTCATCAAATTCGCTCGCCTGTACGCGTATGCAAATTTAGTTTCCACCTCAAATTACTCACTTGTGGTAAGTCATCCATATTTAAAACAAATTGTATTGGATATAACTTTCCATATTTTGTTTTAGTTTGTCCTGAAGAAGGGACAAATTTGTCCCGAAAGCTCGACATTGATACAATAGAGTCTTACTCATAATTGGCCTTCTTATTTGACTACACTCACGATCAGATACTTCTGTTTGAAGTTTCGAAGTTATCTTTTCCATTGTGTTAGTCACGACTACCCTGAAGATTATAATATATATATATATATATATATATATATATATATATATATATATATACTGTTAGAGGCGACGTTATCAGTCCTTTTATGTTTGACAGACAACCTCAGACCCACTAGAACCAATGATATTAGAGAAATAAATTAAATCAATTTATGCATTATTCTATTATAACAATCAAGGCAACTTTAGAGGGGTAGCAAAAAACGTCAATAAAAAATTTCAACATATTCAATAGCCGTTATTGAACCGTAATACGTTCGATGGTATTGCGAGACCCTTTTGTATAACAGAACTAGAGTGTATCAACGCTATCAATCCCGGCAACGTTGCCATGTTTAGGGGATCACATACACATAATTTTACGCTCGAAAAGGATAGTGTTGTGGTTTTGGTTATATATTTGTGGTTATTTCATTATTTGTTAATGGTGAGCAGACATCTATTTGAACGTTCCAGCAATGAATCGCTCAAAAAAAATGTTATCACTGGCGATAGGAGGTGTAAACTCAGGTACCGAGTCAAGGAAATTTCAGAAACAATTAGACGCACTTTAGAAGTAGAAAGTATTTTTTTACCGACTACCGAACATTTCTATGAGGTGTGATAGTAGTCAGCAGAAATAATTTAGGGCTCTGGCAGAAAGGGTCTGCCGTTTAAGATAGTGTAAACTGCCCTCGACTCATTTAAAAAACATAAAATGCATGCACCGTACATGTAAATAACTGTAAAACCCATAGTAAAAGAATGGAACTCAGTTAAAAAACTCGAAAAACTCTAAAAAGTTCTTGTAGAGGATGTTTTTGTTAATTCTGTTAATATATAAAATAGCTCTATTAATAATAAAAAAAAAGATTGCAACGTTTCATTAGGGCTAATGAAAAAAACCCACAAAATGCATACAAAATGTTATTTTTTATGCTAATTTGGCAAGAGATTAATGTTTTACGTAACACAGGTGTATTTTTTTGTTTTTTTTAAGAAACCGAGGGCATGTGTTACTACCTTAAGTTTTACACTTTTAAAGTCATCTTTAAAAATTTAAAAGATTAAATTTATTGTATATTATAATATATTTTAGTTTATTTAATAAAGCAATTCATTTAATTCTATGGTTAAAATGTACCGTTGCTTCGTTTGATTTTCAGTTATTTTTGTCGAATTTTGGAATTTTTTCTTCGGTTGATTAAAATTAGAGAAGCCATATTTTAAAAATAAATAAAGCATAACGTAAAAAGAAAAAAAAAATAAAACTTAATCCAGGGATTTTAAAATATTAAAGAAAATATGTACAATTTTGTAGAATTAAGAATATCTCATTTCACCTTTTACTGCTAAATTGTTGGCAACAAATGGGATATTTATTTATACTATTAACTTTACACAACAATTTCTTTATATAAAGTTCTGCATCACATAGGAATCAATAAGCAAGAATCAAATTTGTTAAATTCATTTTGATGTAAGAATATTAATTTATGCTGAACAATAAAGTGCTTCTGAATTTAATTACAGAACAAACTGTAATATAAAAATGTTGATAGAAATGAAAAATTATGTTCAAGTCCAAATGGAATTCAAATAATTAATTAATACATTTAGGGCCGGTACTTTGGGTCCTGATTAAACATCGGATTAAGTTAATTCTCGATTAAAACAGCCAACCAACTAAAGTACGACTACTTTCGTTTGTTATTGATAACTGCGATTAAGTTGACTGGCTGTTTTAATCGGGGATTAACTTAATCCGATGTTTAATCAGGACCCAAAGTACCGGGTCTAAGGCCGTGTATTTCAATCTCTTAGCAAGTTGCTAATAAACATTTTTTTTGGTCAAATAACTTGTTTTATCTGCATTTAAAATATGTTATTTGACAAATAATATTTATTAGGTGATTGAAATATCGACTCTAAAGTAAAATAAATAATTACTTAACACTTTAGCATTTTTTTGACATTTTGTTGAATAAGATAAATATAAGAAATTTATTAGTGTTTAGTAATTTTTTTTACTTTAAATGCATTAATGAATTATTAGATTGTCATGCATTTTGACTTATTTGCATTATTTTTTATTCTTATTAATATATTTGAATTACATTTTTTCTGTAATTAAATTAAAAAGCACTTTTCTCTTCAGCGTAAATAACTATTTTTGATATTTCCTGTATACTACTAATTTAAAAATTTTATTCTTGATTATTGATTCCTATATAATGCACAACTTTTCATGAAGAATATTTTTCCTTAAGATTAATATCAAGTAAATTTTCCCATTTGTTGGCAACAATTTCAGGCATAATGTACACTATTAAATTCAGAAACTTTAAAAAATTAAATATTAAGCATTAAAGTGCAGTAGAGTCGTCCAGTCAGTCAGTTTGTCCATACACAGTCAAAAAAAGGTACCGTCTTGAATGGTCTAATATATACTTCTTTAAAAGAAATAGGGCCCCTTCAAGTGGTTTTCTACCTTCCCTCTTTTAAACAGCGATAAGTGAAGAAGAAGCGCGTGTGACAGATTGTGCCAATGAGCACCGGCCGTACTCAAAATATTTAAAATGCAACAACATATTGAAAACAGATTTTAGATTTTAAAAGGAATACTTAATAATGTGTTATTAAACTTAATGAGTACTGTAGGTTTTACCAAATAAATGCATTTTATAAGCTCTTAAGATTATGCGCTGTTGCCATTTTCAGGCTTGACAGCGTCGGTTGTATATACCATTCACCCAAACGTATATATTCGGTACTTGTATAAAACGGCAGCTCCCTCTGAGCAGAAATCGCGCGAACTAATTCTGTATTCACTGACTAATTTCGCCGACTTTTCAAGCCCGGCTGAAATTTCGTTTATAAGGTGTTATCACACTCCTGAACCATTTTACAATGGAAAACGTTACCAGACCCGACGCCGGGTCTGGTAAGGTCACTTTTGGTCTCATAACGATTACTGAGTATGTCAAGTTGGGTCTGTATAAGCGGCATAACACGTATATATATATATATATATATATATATATATATATATATATATATATATATATAAAGAACTAAATAGTAACGGGGATGCAGCCTTATCTTGGGACTTTTTTTTAAAAGAACACTCTTATTTCTTTAATACAGGAGCTTTCGACAATGTTTATTGTCTTTATCAACTGCAACTGTGAACATGGTATGTTTGTTAAAAATTATACAAAGATGAAAATTATATACTTACAGAAAACGAGATTGCTGTTAAAACTATATAACACATCAGATCCAGAAAAAAATTCAATATTGGAGTGGAAGAGGCAGGTTATGTGTTCAGAGACGTTAAAAAGATATTTCAAAAATTATTTGACAAAACCCATGGAAACAAATAATTGATAAGTGATACAGGAACAAAGAGAACCTTTCACATTAATGCTATGAATTCAGTGATGTTTGATTTTATAGAATTGCTACTCATGGGTGCCAAACCATGGAGCGTAATTATTAATTCCTGTTCTGTCTCAACTATTAACAATTATTGGTCAAAAATGTTGACAAAGCAATATTGTGAAACTTACTCAGAAACACATATTTAGATTTAAGGAAATACAGGAAGGGTGATATTGTATATGTACAGTTATCGCTCTCACCGAAAACTGGTCTGTAAAGTCGATAGAAACTGTTAGAAGTCATCCCTGATTCCCCCAACCCCTACTGCCACTAAGGGCTGGTGAGAGTCAATGACGACCTCGACCTTCCATTGTATTTCCCTGATGCTTTCTTAAGTTGTGTATTGTAAAAATTCAATATTGGAGTGGAAGAGGCAGGTTATTTGTTCCAAGACGTTACAAAGATATTTCAAAAATTATTTGACAAAACACATGGAAACAAATAATTGATAAGTGATACAGGAACAAAGAGAACACTTAACATTAATGCTATGAATTCAGTGAGTTTGATTTTATAGAATTGCTACTCATGGGTGCCAAACCATGGAGCGTAATTATTAATTCCTGTTCTGTTTCAACTCTTAACAATTATTGGTCTAAAAAGTTGACACACAATATTGTGAAACTTACTCAGAAACACATATTTAGATTTAAGGAAATACAGGAAGGGTGATATTGTATATGTACAGTTATCGCTCTCACCGAAAACTGGTCTGTAAAATCGATAGAAACTGTTAGAAGTCGTCCCTGACTCCCTACAACCCCTACTACCACTAAGGGCTGGTGAGAGTCAATGACGACCTAGACCTTCCATTGTATTTCCCTGATGCTTTCTTAAGTTGTGTATCTTGGTACAATACATTTGAATATATTACGTTAAGATTCTTGATGTCTGAATATTTGTTTAAGAGGTTAGTTTCACAGAAAACATAAGACATTTCAAGAAAAGATCTTTTAAATAAATTACTTTCGGTGGTTAAAATTTTTGCGTTAATAAAGTCAGGTTGGTGACCAGTATTAGCTGCATGTTGAGAAAGAGCACAAGCATCTTTTCTTCTCCTGATGTCACTTTTATGTGAGGTGATCCTTAACTTTAAATTTCTGGACGTCATGCCTATATACGACTTATCACAATCTAGACATTGTATTTTGTAAACCGAGTTAGATTTATCCAAAGTAGGGGTTTGGTCTTTCAGCCTGGTAAATAAATTCTGTACTTTCTTGATGGATTTATTAGCTATAATTAAATTTTCTTCTTGTTTAAGGATATTAATGATTCTAGGAGTTATATCTTTAATGTAAGGCAAGGATCTATAAAATTTTTGGTCTGGGGTTGCATTTATGTTTTGAGTACCTATTGGACTTCTATTAAAATTCTGATTAACTGACTCAACAATGTCTGGAGTCGAATAAATTAACTTCCTTAGTAACGTAGATGGATATGAATTCTGTAAAAGGATGTTATATAGTTTGTTTAAATTCGTTTGTCTAAAAGATGGATGCGAGATACGTGTGATTCTTCGTTTGAGGCCTAGGATTAAATTTATTTTTGTTTTTGTGGTGTGGTCAGAGTAGTAGTTAATGTACCTTCCAGAGTTTGTGGGTTTCTGGTACCAATCCAAAATAATGGTATTATTATCAGTTCTTATGACTCTTGTGTCTAAGAAAGGTACGGAGTAATTGCTCTCTTGTTCTATAGTGAACTGAATTCTTTCATGATATGAATTGAAAATCCTTAAAATTACTTCCTCTGTGCCACTAGGGATTGAACAAATAATGTCATCTACATATTTTTTTAAGAAAGGAACCTCAAAGGGAAGTAATGGCAAACAAATGTTGAGTAAGTCATCCATGACATATTGTGATATTATTGGTGAAATTTTTGATCCCATAGGAGTACCAAATACTTGTTTATAGACTTGACCATTAAATATAAAATAAGTTGAATCAAAAATTAGTTTTATGGTAGCGATAAATTTCTCCTGGCTGAAGTCACAAACTTCCTTAATCTAACGTCTTGGAACAAATAACCTGCCTCTTCCACTCCAATATTGAATTTTTACAATACACAACTTAAGAAAGCATCAGGGAAATACAATGGAAGGTCGAGGTCGTCATTGACTCTCACCAGCCCTTAGTGGCAGTAGGGGTTGGGGGAATCAGGGATGACTTCTAACAGTTTCTATCGACTTTACAGACCAGTTTTCGGTGAGAGCGATAACTGTACATATACAATATCACCCTTCCTGTATTTCCTTAAATCTAAATATGTGTTTCTGAGTAAGTTTCACAATATTGCTTTGTCAACATTTTTGACCAATAATTGTTAATAGTTGAGACAGAACAGGAATTAATAATTACGCTCCATGGTTTGGCACCCATGAGTAGCAATTCTATAAAATCAAACATCACTGAATTCATAGCATTAATGTGAAAGGTTCTCTTTGTTCCTGTATCACTTATCAATTATTTGTTTCCATGGGTTTTGTCAAATAATTTTTGAAATATCTTTTTAACGTCTCTGAACACATAACCTGCCTCTTCCACTCCAATATTGAATTTTTTTCTGGATCTGATGTGTTATATAGTTTTAACAGCAATCTCGTTTTCTGTAAGTATATAATTTTCATCTTTGTATAATTTTTAACAAACATACCATGTTCACAGTTGCAGTTGATAAAGACAATAAACATTGTCGAAAGCTCCTGTATTAAAGAAATAAGAGTGTTCTTTTAAAAAAAAGTCCCAAGATAAGGCTGCATCCCCGTTACTATTTAGTTCATTAACTAATTCAGCCGTGACTACAAAGTTCTATATATATATATATATATATATATATATATATATATATATATATTGTATAATTATTGATAAATTGGATCATCGAGCAGGAACCTACCTCACACGTTTTAACGAATTTAACAGTAAACACCAGAACAAAATCAATACGTGTGCGCAACTAAACATTTTCATTCGATTCCTAAAAACAATGGAGGCATTGTTCTCTTCATCATTTTTTGTTTACCGATGTTGGAGTATGTTTGCCGAACTTGTTTGATGTCTATTATTCACACTGACATATCCCCGAAAAACCTTCGAACTTACGTAAGGGACAAAAAGCGATCACGGTTACAGACAGCGTTGCGGCGAGAGGTGGGGCGCTGGTTGGGCAGTCGGATAAAAATTCAATTAGAAATACTTCGCATTCCTATCGAATGCTTCTGCGAATTTTTTTGTCGGTTATTTAATATCGGAGTGTTTTTATGAATCGGCCGTTTTCAGCATTTCAGAGAAGCCGAAAATGGAGATGGGACAAATTGGATCACCGCCACTTATCGGATGCCCGATGTCCCATATTTTGGATTACTTGTAAGCCTGCAATTCGGTCTAATGCGCCATTTACACGGGATAGTAAATTGCGATAGCACTTGTGAGAGTACCTACCTTGCGTAAGCGTTTACATATAAGCAAATTTTAAAGCAATTTCTTGCAGCAAGTTCTCTCCAGACATAACTTTCAGCCAGTCCCAATTGCAGGCAGTTTACACGATATAGTGTGTGTGAAAGTATGTCTCGCCGTAGAAAGAGGGTTGCAGCTTTGTTATCATATCAATTTCATGAAAAGAGCGAAGAAAAGAGCCTAAAAAAAGAATATGGGTTAAATGGATAGCCAGAAGACCTAGTCTTGATGCTTACGCGATGTTATTAGATGAAATGAGAAGTGAAGATCCGAACCAATTAAAAAATTTTCTACGTATGTCAGAGACCGATTTTAATTTGTTACTGCAATTAATCAGTACTTGTCCACTTTTTATTTGTTTTTAATTTCGTTCCATTCTTGATTGGATTTTGTTCGCTGATTATGAAGTTTTCGGTGAATTTCAGCTTCAGTTGTTTAAAATTTTTCTGCTATGCATTTTAAAGCGTTTTGCTTTTTAACTCTATCCCGGTAACTTTTCGACTTAATTTGCCACAACTCCGGATATCCTTCAAAAACACTTAAAACATTAGAAGGAAACTATCTTCTTTTGTCCACACACGTTTTCCCTCCATATCGCACTTTTTACTTAAACCAAACTTGCACACAAACTTTCAACAAGTTTGAAATTAATTATGACTTCCTAGAGCGCTCTCCCAACTTGTTTACACGAGCAAGTGATTTTTGCCGCAAGCACTTCCCGACAGTCTGGCTACTTACTCGGAGAGGACTGTCAGACACTGTTTACAAAAGCAATTTTATTTGACAGTACTCTGACATTAACTTGCGATAGTTTTACTTGCCCGTGTAAATCCCGCATAAGTTACAATATACATTGGAGAAACCATTGACTTTTAGTCTAGTTAGACGGATCAATTCATTCATAAATCGCTTTGGAAAGCAATCAGTCATAAGTTTTCCGGAAAAACTGAATGTATCGCATTGGCAACAGCGCAGGCATACTTTATCTAACAAATTATGAAGTGGCAGGTGGTGCGGCTCGTTATTTTTATATATTAAATTGTACATTTTATTGACTTGGAATGTGCGAATTAACATCGATTTTATGTATTGGTGAAATGAGGATGAAGATATTGTCCCGAAAGTGGAAAGAATTCCTAAAAAACAAGAAAACCGCAAAATAATGCCGTGTATCCTATTGGCAACAATGCACAAACGAATTGAATTAATATGAATTAGTAAAGAAGCCGCCACTCGAAACGGAGTTAAGATAACGTAAAGCAGGTACGCCGTAGTAGGGTAACGTTGCCAATACCCATTTCATCTTTTCCGTTATTTTCGCTAGTTAAGTATTGTCGTACTGTGTCTTCCGTTGCTTTCTGTCAGTTTACTTATTTACAATAGGAAAATATTTCCACGACACAGATAATTTTGTATTATATAATAAAAAGTTGAACCACTTCGCGCCATAGGTGGCTTTTGTCATAGGAATGGTATCATTTCGGAGAAATTTGCGTTGTTTAGAAACCTTTTATGTAAGAAAAAGTGTAAACATAGAAAAACTACTGGAAGTATACCTACATATTTAAGTAATTTTTTTCACTAAAAACTCAAGTTTTGGTAAAAAATATAATACGTCCTGTATCGTTATATCGTGTCGTTGAAGAGCTAAGAGTTCACCTGGCAACCCCGTGGGAGAATCCATTTATCATTCGAGGTCTGGGATTGCAAATCTATTTGAGAAATAGATTTGAGAAATCTATTTTTCCTCGGGACGATAGTTCTCGCGAAAGTTTTTATCTGCGATTCAAAAGTCTACCTGTCTGCAAACATAATAATTAAGGCCACTTGCATATTCAGCGGAGCATTTATAAAACCCTTTACGAAAAACTCTTTCGTAAAATTGAGGACATTTTAAATATCATAATCTGTTTTTAAAATGCGCCGCAATTTACTTATCTTTTTTTTGTTCTTGGCGACTTCCCGTTATGGAAATTAGACGGAAGGAGCGACATCTTCTTTTGTGTTCGCTACGAGGCTGCGTACTAATTAGAAAAATCCGCCGGAAGATCTTATAAACTCTTGGGGCGGAATGATCGTCATTATAGACGCGGAACCTATTAAATGCTCAGAACCGCACTGGTGCCGTTGTCCGACATGATTCTAATAGAAGTGATCTTTAGTGCAGATCTTAATTACCTGCTTTGTCGCCCCAATCAACACTTACCTACACAAATTATCCTTTCGACCCCGGCGGGGATAATCTGTTTAAATTCGCATCCCTTTTTGTGGATCGTAAATGTTTAGCTTCTCGCCTCACTTCACCTGTTCGAAAGTTCCTCCTCGGCCAACGTCAAAGCGGGGGAAGACCTTGTAAACGTCGGGCGGGAGGAGTAAAAGGCTATCCTGCTCCTACGTCTACTAATTTAATTTGGTGAATCAGTGCGAATAAATTCCGACGGAACCGCCACCGGCGCCGGGAATTTATTTTTCGGAAGCCGAGACAGATATGTGCACATAAATCAGGGACCCTTTTGCCTGAGAAAAACTCCACGACTAATTTGTATAGTACACGAGTAATGAACGTGTTGCTCGAAGATAAAAAACAGGAGAAGGATGAAAGTCTAATTGGAGCGGAACTCGTCGGTTCCCTTGTATACGACACCATTTATTAATTCGAAGGTTCGTCCATATAAACCTTATTACTACACTGCACCTTCGTCTAGATTCAGGCTCAATTTGAATTATTAAAGGGTAAAGCACTACAGAATAACAAATATATTCAGCGATATTTACATTTCACATTGAAGTTTGGTAGGTTTTTTTTTAGTTTTAATTTAATTAAGAAAATTCACCCACATTCCGGAGTGAACATTTTTAAAAACTTATGTTATCTTACCATAATAAGCAATAGTAATATTGCATATACATATAATACAATGTGTTTCAAAATGATTGTCATCAAATTGGCGTTAGAATTTCTGTGCATGTAATTTTTGATGTGCCGCGCTCTATTGATTTGAACCTATCTAATTCTGACAACAAGTGACATTTCGAACATTTATTGTGAAACTGGCAAGCAGTACTGCTGGTAATTAACGGCCCTTTTTATGTCCAAAACAAAGACTAAAATAGACAAATACTCAGAATTCGTTTCCTTTTGACAGAGAAAAACCAGAAGTTAAAAGAGGTTAGGTTAGGTTATTTTAAGGTTATGTATAGCTAGTAGAAAGTAATATTTTCACAAGGCTTTTTTTTTATTTTACATGGGAATTCCACATCCGACTAGATGACCACCAATTTGAAACACGTTGTATAATGTAGGTATACAATAGGCTATATTGGAATAAGAAAATTTTATTGTATATCGTATCTTTCTTGAGTTCATTCCTTTATCTATTAGTTTTTTGTTTCGGATAATTTCCAAGTTGCTATTTCAGCAAATATTTACTTTAATTCAAAACATCATCAACTGTTTACTCCAGAGCTTTTAGATTTCCCTATTTTTCGGTTAATTTGTATATGAGTACGATAAGCTTTCTCATTAAATATATATGTAACTATTGTTTTGTGAATTATTGTTCCTTCTACCTAATTCGTTTCTGAATAGTTTCTCTGCCGGTTTTGTAATATAATTTAGAAATTCTTCTTCTTCTTCTGCTGCATATCCACTAATGGATGTTCGCGATCACATTTCTCCACTCCTCCTTATTCCGTATTGTATGTATTAGTTCTCCCATTGTCCTCAATCCCGTCCATTGCCTGACGTTGCGAAGCCATGACATCCTCTTTCTTCCAACTCCTCTCTTTCCGTCAATCTTTCCTTCAATTATCAATTGTAGGAATTGGTATCGCTCGTTCCGTATCACGTGGCCAAGATATGTTGTTTTACGACGTTTGACTGTGCATAGTAGGTCGCGGTCTTTATTGATCATTCTCAGGATCTCCCCGTTTGTCCTTCTTGCAATCCAAGGAATCTTTAGTATACGCCTATAAATCCACATCTCGAATGCCTCAAGCTTATTCATAGTGTTCACCTTTAGTGTCCATCCCTCCATACCATAAAGTAATACCGTCCAGACAGTTAGAAATAAAACCTTAAAATGTCCGAGTTTTGTCTGTCTTCAATTTAATTACAGTTAGCTTTATTGTTATTGAAAAAAATACATTAGGTGGTGTATAAAAATAAGGATTTTCCGTGAACATCCATTATACAATGGAAAGAAGAATTCGAAAGAAAGTAATAAATTTGTTACCTCGCAGTGTATTTCGCAATTATCTTTGTAGTGCCCTTTAAGTCCACTTCAAGTAAATCTTTGTTGTGCCCTGAGTGTTGCAAAACATTAAGATATTTTATCATTAATGGAATCATATGCAACTATTGTAGTTCTAGTATATCCACACAATATTTCTTTAGAAAGTGAAATTTCGTCTTCAACGTAATAGCTATTGGCGATTAAGGGTTGCTGATATTCCTGTGTACCAATAAAGATAATGCTTAATGATGCTAATGTAATGACCTACAGAGCTCTTCACACGCTACCAAACGCAGTCTTTACACATTTTTAAAATCTTCCCTCTTCTGACATGGAATAAAATGTTTCTCCTGCCATCGGCGCCCGCAGGATTTTGTTCCAGGGGCCAAATGTTTATCCATAAAAAAAATGCAGAAATCGGTATCTAATATAGCAAAAATGGAACAACTACCTACAAAAGAAAAAGATTTTTTCTAGATGTAGCCCAAAATGAAGGAAAATGTTCCTTTTGGGCCCCCGAAACTCCTTCTAAATTTTTAGGGCTTCAAGTGGAATAGAACTCAAGTTATGGACAATTGAAAATGGAATATTTCAGGTTCGGTTCCAAAACCAAAAATTTTCAACCATCAATAACTTGTAAAAATACCCATTTTTATGAAAAAAGTTTCCAACAAAAGTTGTTTGTAATGCTTCAAGCTTTGGGAAACTGCTAAAAAAATTCATCCGGCATTGTTCACTATTGACGGATCTGGGCCCCATTATTCGTCAGGCCGCCAAAAAAATCATCAGCGTTCCTGAACAAAAAAAAACTATAAAAGTCTGTGTCGGACCAGACGGTCGAAGTGAAACTTCTTTGGCCATATGCACACACTCACCGTCAGACAGGATAAATAAATGACATATAAAAGATAATTTTTTTTTGCTGCCGCAATGGTCTCCACAGATTCGCGCGTACGCCGCCTCGAGCCCCTTCGTCTTGTGTTCGAGAATTACCACCCATTCGCCGCGGAACCAGTCTCCGTGCGCCGTGGGCTTTCATCTCTTCCAGTGTCTCCATGTTCTCGTCTGAGGTGAGGTGAGGCACGACGCGTCCTCACTTTTCTCTATGTCCATGTCACGTAATTAAACAATACAGCTCACCGTTTTTTCGCCGCTCGAAGTTAATGTTTCTCGCCGTTTGAGGTTAGGTCAGGTGTCATCTGTCAGACAGTCTAGACGCTCTCCGGTGTTGCCACGTTGATCTCTCTGGAGATCGGCTCGGTTCGCGGGCGCGATGGAAGGGGTACACTTTCCGCGCATTCTGGCAAAACGGCTTTGTCCTCGGATTACTTATCACGCGTGACGCGGTTTTTCGACCAACACCCCATCCCAATGTATACAACGTGCGCAAACAAGTTTCACTTAAAAAAAACCGGAGCGTAGCTGGATCCAATACAAAATTTTTAAGCCCAAACAAGAGTTCGCCAGACCTAAGGGCTGGCCTCAAATTTCACGCGTTGTGTTACAAATTCAAATTTCCAGCACAATTGTTGTGGAAAGTTGCTTCAGCGTTTCCTTCAACCTTCAAACTTCAAACTATTTAAAGTCCTTGTGGACCTTCAAAAACATGAACAAGAGCAACAATTTGTGTGAGAGTCGTTTCTTGGATAAAAAGTGTGCATCAAGCGAAGGCGTCTGGGCTCCCAATTCAAGTATTTTGAGGAATGTTGAGTTCTTGAACCGCCTGGGACTTGGGAAACACTCTACTTATATGAAAATAGCATGCGAACCTTAGTGACATTGATCCGCAGTCAACTTTCTAGAAAAAATGTCGCTCATGGTTTGATGTTAACTTAGCAAACAGTGGATTTCTGGGGGCTCAATGGAATTTTTTTGATACCAAGGGATTTTTGCAGGATTTATCATTTTTTTCCTCGGATCCCTTAGGTCTGGCTAACTTATGTTTGGGCTCAAAAGTTTTGTATCGAATCCAGCTACGCTCCTGATTTTTTTGTCAGGAACGCTGACAATGTTTTTTTTGCGCCTGACGACTAACGAGGCCCATACCCGTCACAACAGTATGTTGGATGAACTTTTTTCAGCAGTTACCAAAAGTATAGAGCATTACAAACAACTTCTGTTTGAAACTTTTTTCATAAAAATGGGTATTTTTACAAGTTATGGATGGTTGAAAATTTTTGGTTTTGGAGCCGAACCTGAAATTTTCAATTTTCAATTGTCCATAACTTGAGTTCTATTTCAGTTGAGGCCCTTAAAATTTAGGGGGAGTTTCGGGACCCAAAAGGACCATTTTCCTTCATTTTGGGCAAGTAAAAAAATACCAAATTCGGCATGAAACGAGCGATTTTTTTAATTATTTATTTTGTGGTACAAAGCATAGGTGGGTAGGCACCTGCTAATATGTATATAGTTTATGGTAAAACAACATGTCGTAGATAAATTTTACTCGACGGTTGTAGAACCATCATTAAATAAGAATTGCAGCTTCTTTTATCATTAGCTAATTATTTTTTTTATTTATTTCAGCAAAATCCTGATAGATAGGAATTCTTTCTTTATCAATTCTAATCATCGCTAGTCCATCTAGGCGATCCTGAGTCATCGCTTGGGACATGTCGATCTCAACCAACTTTTAATACGACGAAGCGTGGAAAAAGAGCTCTCAATTGAACAAGTTGTAGATGGTAAAGTTAGCAAAATAAAGAATACCCTTCTAATAGATGGGTAAAAGTTTCTATGCTTAATTACATTTTCTAAAGATATGTTACTGTTTATGTTTAATTCTGTTAGATATTCCTTCCACCTCTTATTCCTCCTTAAAATTAGCTATATTATACTGTTCTTCGATTCTTCTAATGTATGCATCTTCCAAATTACAAGAAAGTCCGGATATAATTTTATGGTAAACAGAATAACATGTACGCATCTTTATTCTCTTCAGAAAATCTGGTTTCTAAAAATTGAATTAGCGAATTTTCAAATAAAAAATAAGAATACTTATACGGTAGTAAGTTTCTGGGGAAGAATTGTCATAATTTCTCGTTTGAGCACTACATGCACCTGGAAACAAATTACCTGGACCCGAAATTTTACATATAAACATTTGTGTTCCTTGGTAAACGCCGCAAATTTAGTTCGGGTCGACAAACGGGAATATTTAATGATACTTAGTCTGTCTACTTGGACTACCTGCTACTTATACCTGTAGAGAATACTATGTATTTTGAGATTATATTTATCTTTCTCTCGCAAAAACATGTTTTATTAATTATTAGATTATATTTAAAAATAAAATATTGATTTTCCCAAGGGGGTCATGGCCTCACCTGGCACCCCCTGCGGGCGCCCATTTCTCCTTCCCTTCAATTCACGTGACAATTGTGTAGAATGCCTTTCTCGAAAAATTTAAATATATTTATAAAACTGAAGCTCTATTAGATAAGCTTAGATCAATGTAAATTAACTTCAGATCCTCGTAAATTTCATGGTGTTAAGACGCAATACCATTACATTGCTGTAGTCTTCGAGTTCACTTTCACACTCTAATTTGTCTATTTTACAAATATAACTTTTATATTGTGGCGCCATTTTCGGCTATAAGTATTTCATTGATGCGTATAATGACAGGTGTCCAGTTGACCGTTCATCTCGTGGTGACATTTTACGGTCATAAAGGGATTCGCGAACCGCCAGTTGTAGACGATTTAACGTTTAAGAGGTTATGGGGAAGCCTAAGACTTGGGATCGATTTGTAATCGAAAATCTCCCAACTGTCTTAAACGAACCAATCAAAACTCGAATATAATTCGGCAACTAGGTCTTTTTGGATTACCCCAAAAACTTATTTCTTAATACTTATTGATTGCCGTTATCATTATCTTCACTGATCTTCTGCGAAAGGCCCTTTACTACTATAGTGAATTTTTAGTTCTAATCAATTTTCTCCAAAACGCTTTACCGATTCTTACCTAATTTTAGATTTGCACTGAACTAACTAATGGCTACAACTTTTGTTTCAAATAATTTTTTTTCTATAACCTACAAATTTCTTCTCAAAATTACTTTGATAGTTTTTACTAAATTTTATGTTTGAATTAATATATTAAATGTATACAATTTTTATTTGGCATACTTTTTCCTGAAACTGTCCTAAAGGGCACTTTACTCTTATGAATTTTTATTTTGTTGTTCAATTTTGTTTAGAACGGTTTTGCTAATTAATACATAACTTAAGTGCTCTGCTCAATTGTTATACCTTTTGTTTGTAATATTTTTATTTGAAATTGCTTCTTGCTTCCTTAAGGGCATCGGTTTGTAGAGTAATTGTTCAGTCTAACTGTTATATCTTCATCAAGTAAAGCTGTTTTTATTTATTCAAAGACGATGATTGGAATCTTACTTCGAATTATGGACATTAAAATTTATTGTTGTTATATTGCATAAGTAAATTTATTTATGGTGTCGATAAAGTTAGTTTTATTCTAAAACACTTTTCGGAAACTTTTGTCATCTAACAAACAACCAAAAGAAATATATTCTAATAAAAGGAAATGTTAATATTCAATTCTAATTTTTTTTTTATATAACGGTGATAATATTGCCATGAATATATTGTCCGGCCGTATGAGAGCGTCTTACGATGTTACACATCGCCATTTTTGAAACAGGAAAATATCCTGTCGGCATTTGTTAATTATAATAAGTATTCAAGTATTCGTTTCGAATATGTAACAAATGTAAGAGATATTTTTGAAAAAGGTGTTTGTAGCTCAGCCGGGACTTGAACCCGGGTCTCCCAATTTCGCGTCAGGTATTCTGGCCAACTGAACTACCGAGCCACGTACCAATTTCATTTTAGATGTTCATGTTAAACGTTATTGAGAGGATGATGCGGAGGACGAATGGGTTGTACGCAACACACCACACCTCCTCTCACGTTAATAATGTGATGTCTTACGTGTTCTCATTATGCAAATAATGATTTAATAATAATGATAATAATTCAAAAATGTCTCTTACATTTGTTACATATACCTGTCCTATGATTTTATTTCGAGAACTTACATCTATTCGGTTCGAATATAGTTTAGTATATTTACACATTTCGTCTTAATTGAATCCACCATCAAGGTTGAATTTCAGCTTCAAAATCATCGTCATATCTGATTAAATTAAGGTGTGAGCTATGTAAGACTTCTAATGAGTAATTAATTCGGGAAAATCAGTCTTCGCGTAGACATAACATATAATTAAAATAATTAATATTCATTTTATTATAGGATACGAAATAACTAAATAATTAAAATAATTATAAATATACATGAGATAATTAATAGATACCTATATATTTAATTATCCACGCGGATGAAATAAAATATCTCCAAATTAATAACTTCGGATTTGTAACTTTGATTGATGAAAAATCTTTACTGTCTAGAGAATCATCCCCTTGTCTGCAATTTTGTCAATTCGTTCTATTTGTTCAGAATTGTCAGAGTTTTCTATTGTCCCAAAAAGTAGGTTTTTTTACAGCTCAAATTACTTCAATAAGAAATTTTAGGAAAACATTGGTTGAATGTTTCAATTATACAAATTGCAGCACAATATGTTTCTCACTAAATTCACTTTGACCAATTAATATTACCTCTCTCCGAGGTACATGGAAAATCGTATGGTATTATAGTCACTATAATATCAAAAAAATTATCCATTAGGAAGCTCTTCTATGTTTTAGTAAGGGCAAAGTGGTATTTTCGACCTCTAAACAAATTTAATACTATTGCAACAGGGTGACAAAGATTATAAACTTGATTATAATTTAGTAGCAAATAAATATTAGAAACACAACCAGTGATTTCGACGTACGATTTCCATCATTGTGCTATGCCACTGGGATCGAATCAAAGCTTACTTGTATACTATGTCCAACCACAATTGGAACACCAAAAAAAAAACTTAATGGTTTTTTAAGTAGTGAAGAGCGGTGCCGCCTTGTCCTCCAGGGGCGTATCATTACGGATAATAACTCTAACAATGAATTCACTTCCAAATCGCACAAACAAATCGCACACACATTCACACACCACTGCTTTCTCGAATATAAGTGCGGAAGAAGACATCACAAGGAAAGCAACGTGGCCGCTGAGTAATGGTGCAGTGGACCATCCAGTATCTGTAGTCTCGCGTACTTCCTCGTACACCATTTCACTGATCGACTGTACACCTGCACCTTAGAAGAAGAAGAAAATAAAAACGAAGTGCCGCTGTCGTAAAAAAAATTTTGCGGTCCAATGGACCCTCTAGTTCTTTATCTGTACATATCCATACATTCACATATATGATTTCACTTGGGCAACTGAACATCTGCATTTCAAAAATACTAGTGCGTTTCTGAATAAGCAAAAAGATAAGTCCGATGGTTTTGTATAGAGACAAAGGGCTCTTTTCGAATGTCTTCGGTAAATTCAGATTTTATTGCGTGTTCCAATTGCTACTGGTTAGAGTATACCTAGCTATGCCGACCTCAACATTTGAATTCGGATTACACAAAGATGCTAGTTTTTGGGCAACGAACTCATGTTTAAAAGAAAGGGGAATGGGATTGCTTCGCACCATATTCGTCCCAAAAAAGAGGACGAGTGAATGCTGCAGGGACGGCCGAAAAAGTAGTTATCTATTTTAAGAGTGTCATAGAATTTCCATTTAAGCTAAAAATAAACTTTATTATATTATCCGAGATAGTATGTCGAAATGTTTGCTATATTATACGGATCGCGCAACATTTATGAAAATTATGAATGGTATGGAATAGTTAAGGCTAGTTATGTGCCTTACATTTCATGCGAAATATTATTTTTTTTTTCTTTAAAACAGAAGAATGAAATTTAATGCATCAACTTTCAGTTATCCATTAGTTACGATTCAAACCTATTCAACACATCCTGAAAGACTAGATCTGTTTCTTTAAAACACTTTGTGCTTGAACGACACCTACCTATTTTTCCCGGCTTTCTCGTTTAGGTACAATTCAAAAATTTAAATAGCCGTTTCCGTCCTAATTATATATTCATAATAGCGAACGAAAATATTCAGATTTGCAACCCTTAAGGTACTCCCATCGTCGCCGTTGTATTTAGAAATTACAAAGATTTCGCAGCGAAATTATTCATGGCCTGAAGCGAAAACCTCTCCCCTCGGAATAACCCAACGAATTCGTCTAAACCCCGAGATGATATCAAATCGTAATTTTAATAAGGGATATGCGGTCTCCTATGAAATTACAGGATTTGGGGGCAGGAAAAATCTATCCCTCGCCGGGAACGATATGATAATCCACTCCAATTAATCAAAGCGATATTTTATACTTAACCGACTGTTAACGAAACCGATTGATGCAATTCATATCATCATAAACCAGCATAAAGTGTCCATTGCTGGACGTAGGCCTCCTTCAAACATTTCCATCATTCTCGGTGCTATGCCACTTGGATCAAATTTTCTTTAGATCTTTTCAAGTTGCCTGACCATCTTGTTGGAGGTCTGCCCATGTTACTCAGAGCATCCTGTCTTCTAGTATTCGCTTGGTATATCTATCATCCGTTTCTGGTAATCCAGCCTAGTCCCAACCAAATATAGCATCTGCCATTTTATTACTAGGTATATTGGGTCTCTTGTCTCTTAGGGATATACCTAACATTGATCTTTTCATAGCTCGCGGTACTATATGGATTTTTTCGTCCGAGTAAGTGTCTATGCACCATATGTAAGTACTGGCATAGCACACTGGTGGAACACCTTCTTCTTTATGCCCATTGGCAGATATGATTTTAACACGTACCTCAATTTGCCGTTTGCTGCACATGTTAGCTCTA
Organism: Cryptocephalus moraei; assembly: GCA_946251905.1. Taxonomy (NCBI): domain Eukaryota; kingdom Metazoa; phylum Arthropoda; class Insecta; order Coleoptera; family Chrysomelidae; genus Cryptocephalus; species Cryptocephalus moraei. The sequence continues at coordinate 3,092,817 of OX276457.1, read as the reverse complement.
TTCTCCTCTGGATCTCGTGTGTCTGATTGTCGCGACCAATTATTGATTCCTGCCCCAGATATTTATACGAATATATTTGATCTGTATTTGCCCCTTACAATGTGAAATTTCCACTAACAACTAAACAGGTCATTAATGTTGTATTTGGATAATTGGAATTTATGAATAGTATAATTTAATATGAAGTATATTAAAGTGTTTCTAACATATCTTGTGCTTCGTCTACTTTGTCTGTAATCAGCACTAGGTCATCGGCAAAACGTAAGCTGTTGAGCATCTCCCCGTTTTTATTAATACCCTTTTTTTTAATTTAGTCTTTGGGACATATATTTTAATAGTGTTATTTTGGGGTGCAGAATCGAAGTTACAACTGAACGGGGATTTTATTTCATGTCTCCAAGTTTCACTCTGGCGTATGAGGTTTTTTTTCAGATTTTATAGTAATTCAGGTTTCAATATTTTTTAAATATAGTATTAAAATTTTGATGTATAGATATCACATTGATGGTTTTATAGATACATATAAGATTGAATAAATAATAATTATATACTTGCGAACATATTTACATAAAAAATTATAAATTAAATTTGTAGCTAAATTAGCTAAAAGATATTATATTGAAATAAAAACGAACTGTTTTCGTCAGTCTGATTATCTCTCTATATTGTTCTGTACGACTTATGTCAGTTTAGGACCAACTTGTAACACTAAGTCAATAGCTGAAATAAAACTATAACACTATCACAATGACCTAAGTAGTTCAGTACATCGATATTAAACCATCGACATTCAATTATAACCGAAATAGACTAAAATGAAAGCAATAAATTAGTTTATTTTCTATTCAATTTATTAAAATATATTTTCCACTACATATTTCATAGACTTTCTATGGACCCATGAAACTTAGCAGAGCGTCATTTGAAAAAAGCACCGAATTGCGGACGAAAATTAATTATGACGGTTAGTTTACTTAAAAAATTAAAGTTATACAGGATACGGGGGAAATTAATAATTAATTAATTGTTTATTTCTTGGCACGTAATGCTCTGGTGTAAACTGCACCGAAACCCATTACCGGCTTATCGGATTACGATATGAAAGGGATATTCGGTGCCACACGAACCATAAAAAGGTGGCAAAGGAATCCCTTCGGATAAATGTATATTAAAATCTTATATAAATGTAGTAGCAACTAGAGCAAACAAACATTTTAATAAAAAAAATATGTTCAGAAAAATCGGCTTATAAACGCTTTAAAAGGATACCTCATTCCATAGAGTTCAGAGTTAATTTTATACTAAATAAATAGGTTTAATATTTACTGTAAATTGCATCTAAAATGTACTATAGTGATTAAGTTAGTAGATGAAATTACTAATAAATACTGGTTGTTGTATTAGAATTCTTTCGTTATAAAATAGATTTTATTCATTAAATACCTAAATACAGATTTACCATGCTTACCGAGCGGGTTGACTCATTCGTATGGGATATTGGGAAGGAAATATTAGGAACAGATTGAAGCTGAGGTTGGGACAATGGATTCCCACGTATGGTGTTGAGAGATAAACCAACACTCGATTAGGCAGGGGCGCATCCCCGAAATAGATCTGTCACCTATCAGGATCAAAAGTGAGTATCTATCGATCTAATAAGTGAGTAACCACATAACATGGTACTAATTTCTACGGCAAGTCACATTTCGCATATTTTTTGTAGTGGATACACTAAATTTCGTTGGCTTCTTTACTGTCGTTTAATTCCATTCAGCCCTGCTATAAAAATATTTCATAAATCGGATTTAGCAGTCAGGTGAATTCTAAAACCATTTCAAATGAAAAACGATGTTTTCATACAATGCACCAATTTAATTTTTGTCCGATATGTCTGCTGCACCTACTTAGAACACACAGTTTCTGTTTGGAAAAAAGACGGAAATATAAAAAGTGGAGTTAGGCATCCCAAAAAGAGTATCCGCCTAAACCAACCTTCGCTCTTTTCATGGCTTTCGCCAGTCTCCCCGGTTGAAGATTATATAGGAAGTCAGAACCGACTTTACATGAACGGCTTAAAATTCAATAAAAATTTCATTTCGCCGACGACCCGTCAACTCGATAATCTACAGGCGTTCGAAGATTTACCCGCCGTCGGAAGCTCTTTGTATGCGCGACACTGGCTCGGATTTTTTCCTCGTTTTGTACCGGAAATGGAAAATTTGTCGATGTGTGAAATTTATTTTTTTATGTAGACGATCGCTCCAAACCTCGTCAACGGACGTATGTCAGGAAATCGATTAGCACCCCTCCCCCCCCCCCCTCCCACCACCGCCACAAATGAAATTTCATCCTAAATAGGGCGCAAAGAAAAAGGGAACACAACAATGGAAACTTCGTTAATTCGGTTAATTCGGAAGCGAAATGAAATGAAATCTTCATAGCATTAGAGTGTCTTATTTAGGTGTACTTATTCCAAGGCCATCATAAGATAATTATTTTGCTTGAATAAACTGTACCTCTACGGTAAAGATCCTTTAATCCGATTTGCCGAAATTACTAGAATATTTCGATTAAATGAGAGCGACGGAGAGAGACAGAGAGAATGCGAGAGCGAGAAAGACCCAGAAGTAAGTCCCTCTCAAAGCGGACCTGCGGAAATGTTAACGACATGAAAGGAACTCATTCTAAACTATGCTATCCGATCTCAAATTCGAATAAGTTGGTTTTTCCATCCGAAGGTAATTACTGTTGACGTCTTGTTAAGTCTGAAGTATATTAGATTAGCGCCGCCTTTGTTACCCTCAATAGATTAGACGAAAGACAATTTTCGTACTTGGGCGAATATTAATGTTGAATATTTTAATTGTGTAAGGATTAACAGAAAGCGCATTGGAGAATTTGATCAAGGTGATGATAGATGGCATTTAATCCAGTCCGGAAAATTTTTAGTGGGAGTATGTCATATATTATATTTATGGGTCTATACACATAACCATCATTCCTCATTTATTAACAAGGTAGGACGCACTTTTCGAAGTTAGTGCTGGACGTTAATAACCAACATTGTGCCAATTTACACTTTAGAATCTAAAGCGGGTGGCTCATGCCTGCTTTAGATGATTCACACAACGATAGTTGAAGTATGGTTGCTGAGGGAGTATACGCGTATAATTTTTATAGTTAATTTTCAATTCATTCCCATGGTTTTTCATGCGGCACTGATTGAGTAAGTGAATCATACAAATATTACATTTGAATATCATTTTCTAGGCTACTGAAATTTTATTGCTATCTTTTGTGTAGCAAATTTGAGAGCAACCTAGTATTGACTTTGAGCTTCCAAAATGCGGTTTAAATTTGCGCGAGAGAGAATATGTTTAAGGTGTTAGTTTCACATTGCCCATCCACTTTTTATTTGAGCTAGTGTTTACGACGATAGAGCCCAAACCGATGTCTTAAAGGAGGAGGAGGAAGAAGTTGGCTTAAAAATTTGGGTAATCATTAACTGTGAGAAAAGAGGTAAAGAAGTGTCGACTATTGTGGTGAATTATATATACACCTATCTTACTTAGTAAATGATACACACAACTGCAAATCATAAGATAACTTTGTTGGTGAAAGTCAGGTCGAGTATAATGAAGAAAGATTTCATTTCCAAGAAGTGACAAAATTATACATTGCGTAGCTTCATGAATAAAGCAATCAATGCCTATTTAAATTTATTTCAATAGTTTCTTTTTTAAATACTATTCATGGTTTATTAACTACCCTTATCGTTTTTACATTATGAGTGTTTCTTCTCACACGTGACAATTTTTGCCATTTGTTAAATTTAGTAGGGACAACTAGAGACCTATGCATCATGGAGAGAATGCATTTAATTATATCTGGATTATCACGCAGATTATATAATGAAATAGAGTAATTTCTGCGTCATCGCCAAAAGTACCAATAACTATATGTAGATATAGTTATAGTGTCGGATGTATATTTATTATGTAAGACAATTTTGCGTGTGTATAACAGTAATTTAACAGTTATGATTGTTATGAATTTTTGGGCATTGAACAATAGACGCCAAATTCTTCTTCTTCCAGAGAAAGCTGGAGCTGCCCAAAAAAATTATCCAAGCATGAAAAAGACGGTACCTATACACCTGCATCATATGTGCCCTTTATCCGTTTACAACTCTAGTGACTCCAGTGACCTAAAGTCGACATAGCTGTGTGTTTCTTATTGATTATCTTTTGTGCGGGAGACTCTGGTGAGTTCGCATCAAATTATACGAGGGTCAGTGGCACGAAGTATTGTAAATAAATTCTGTGCTTTGCTACAGGCCTAAAAGCACCTGTTCAATGGGGTCGGTTCGTCCGGCGATTCCCATCTCGGCACTAGAAGCAGGTAAACGATAAAATTATACCACAACTCGGTATACATCTAGGCAAGCACTCCATTCTACAGTACCCATCTCGGCATAGGGTGATGCCCATCTCGGCCCACATCTTACCAGGTACTCTATTTCACAGAGCCCAGCTCGGCACAGAAATTATTTATGTATAACGGCGACCACATGTGGTATTACCCTTACCCGTAAAACCCTTACGACTTGACCGATCTAGAGAACCATATTCTTACGAGTTGACCGATCTCGGCGAAGGTAAAATGCGGACCGGGATAAATTCTTACGGGTTGACCCTTCCCCTTTAAATTTATGCTGAGTTGGGTTATTACTGTAATGTGTACCTGCTCGATCCACTGGGCTGGGCATCATCCCGTTATATATGAAATAGACCCACAAGGTGTCTTAAAATTGACCGTAATAAAATGTGTCGAGATGAGATACACCGGGTTCGTCAACATCTTCCTCACTATTCCCATAGAAATTGAAACATATTTAAACAGTTTAAATCGATGTATAAATAAATTCACAAAATTGAATGTATCGTGGACCTATCGAACTTATGGAATGAACATGTGATTGCCGTGATTAGGTTATTGGAAAGACTTTAAACGACGAATTATGAAACCAAGTTTATTGTAATATATGTAATTTAAGTAGAATAGCTGTAACTTTTACACTCTTGAGTTTTTTGAAGTGATAATTGTCTTACAAATCGATGTGCTGACTACGCATCCCAGAAAACATTGTAAACTTACACCTGGCCAGACCCATGCGTGGAAGCGAGAGCGAGAACAAGTCACAGAGGTCGACCTTCGTTTGACTTGCGACGCATTGTACGCACACATGTGTTGGCGTTTCGCTTCTGACGCATCTATCTCCCTTCCATTCATTCTGTCTGGCGCTTGGGTCCGCGCGAAAGAGAGACAGCGGCAGCACACAGCTTGACGTTAACGTATTGCCGGCAATTCAGTCAATACCATTGCTTATTACAATCACAATTGCGGCAATAAGATAATTGATTCTTGCATTCTAAGATTTTGATTAGCTTTATAATCTCATATATTTGTTCTTTCATCATTAAAACAAAGTAGCATCGGTCAGCGAGTGCAGTAATAATAGGTTATGTTACTATTTCGACTAAAAAATTATTATGAATAATATAAATGCTCGCATAAAAATTCGACTGCTTTCATTTACTATTCAATGACAAAAATTATCGTACGTAGCAATTCATATCAGGTTCAAGAGTAATGTTTTACTTCACACATGTCATACAATGTGTCTAAAATGATAAGTTGGACCGACCTACTGCAGTGCGAAAAAACCATCTATAATATAAGACTGGTTAACGCGGTCTTTTTAAAAGCAGCAAATTCATCAATGATAATTTAGTGATAATAATTCAATGCAATTCATAAACTTATGCAAATTTTTCATCAATGTTTTCTAATGACGTTATCACGTAAAATTATCGTCCGTAAACCGACTTTATAGAGAACCAAATTTTTTTGTTAAAATTTCAAAGTTTTACTTTGACTTTACATTACTTCACATGCTGGATGTACCGTAGATACAAAAAATTAAGAGTCGTACTGAAGTTGCTAAAGTAGAAAATATAATGCAAATACGTTTCAATAAAAGTTGTAAAAATTATAAGACCTATTTCTTCATAAAGAGAACCTTAATGAAATACACAGCAACAATCAGAGGCATATGAGGATTTTAATATCAAACAAGAATATTTACAATAATAATTGTAAATCGTCTAGTATGCGGAATTTAACATATTTAGGTAACATTTTGTGCTTCTCTCGGGATCTATCGGAAAATGTTTGGTTACAGAAAGTAAAGTCAAGGCACTTAAAGAATACTGTCGACCATGGGCTATCAACAACCAAGTTACCGTCACACATTTACAGGGTTGCTTGACGTTGAAAAAAGTATAGAATGGCTGTGATTCATGTAGTATGCGGTCTGTTCTCGGACTTTATGCTAGTGCCGTTCTTAAGAGTGGGGAGGTTGAGCATGCAAAAAGGAGGCCTAACCGAATATCAAAAAACTCTTATAATTTGTTGAAGTAAATAGTCTGCTCAGGCACAATAGGAATAGGAAATTGTTTTTAAGATATTTTATTTGCAGATATTTAATGTTATTAAAAAACTGCGGAGAAGAAATTGAATCTAATAAAGAGTATTCTTTATAAATTCATTTGGGATTCCAAATAAGATGTCTACATACCAAGCATATTCAGAAAGTGCTTTATGCCCTAAACTAAAATCACAGTATTTATTTACGTTATTTCGTGCTACCAACTTTCATATATGTTAAAAACTCAACACAGTCGCCTACGCAAAGCATAAGCAATGAAAATCGCACAGCTGTGTTGACTATTACAGTATGTGTTTAAAGTCGTAAAACCATAAACAGTCTAAATCCCGCTGGTGTAGAAGCGGTTCCTTCACAAATTTAAGGGGTTTTTGGCTGTCCCTACTGAGTTGGAAGAAGAATGAATGGAGGGGCGGAAGAAGTTTTGACTCGACCAGGTATTTTACGATGGGTTGATGCGAATTTTTAATGGCATGACCGAAAAGGTGGTTTTATTGTACAGGTATTTTCGACACAAAAGAATTATCACCCTGGCGCATTGGTGATTGGATAAGGAATGAGTAAGGGCAAGGAAAATGGGTGAGGGCAAGGGAATACGCAAACTACTGAAAATCCCATCTTTGTCACGAAAATATTAAAGGGCAAGGGGGCATGGCAATGGGTAATGGCAAGGGGATACGCAAATTACGGGAAATCCCATCTTTATCACGAAAATATTAAAAGGGCTTGAACTTGAACCGTTCCTACCGATACATTTCCTACCAACTTGCCTTAAGCCCGCGTTGAAATTTCTTGTAACATTATTTGACCCATTAATTAAAGCAGGTACCCTAATATTTCGCGTTGAGAGTTCGCCCGCCGGCATGGAGATAAGCACAAAGTAGGAAGCATTGATGTGAGGAGAAGAAGAGAGGTTGAATGAGGCAAAGATAATTATTACGTTTTAACCATCCATCTACTTGGCATAATGTAATCTAAAGTCGTGCTATGGAATTGTTGAGAGGAAGTGACATTTTTCTGCTGACATCGCTAGTAGACAATTTTCCAAAGCTCAATGTTTTTATTGAGTGCCGATTGGAGAGCAAAATAACATGGATTGATTAGTTTATCCAAGTAGGGCAAACAGTGCTTCTTGTTTTCGGTGCAAAATATTTCGAAATGATGCACTTCAATTGAATCATACCAATTTCACTCGTCATCTTTCGCTTGCAGGTGGCACACATATTTCTAATGTGCGTTCACTATGGCGAGCTGGCCCTTTATGCCTAATTGTTTATGTTCGTGAAGTTTTCGGAATGAGATTGATCATACTAAAATGATCCTTTCTGGGCGGTGATTCCCATCTCGGCACAAGAAGCAGGTAAACGATAAAATTAAACCCCAACTCGGCATACATCTAGGCAGGTACTCGATTCTACAGTGCCCATCTCGGCATAGGGTGATGCCCATATGGTGATCCTTGCCCCCTTGCGTTTTCAACGTACTTTCGAGCGTATCACATGACGTTCACTCGCATACGGTGTGCTGCGTATACTATGTTTCTCAAATATTATGAATTTTGCGCAACAGTCAAGTAACATTATTTTCCACAATACCGTATTATCAAGAAGGTGCCTCCCTAGATTTATGGCAAGTTATTGAGATATTATTGTAGTGTGTACCCGCTCGATTCGTTGTGCCGAGATGGGTTATTAGAAATAGACCGACAAGGTGTCGTAAAATTGACCGCAATAAAATGTGCCGAGATGGGATACACCCTTTCTGGGAAGGACGCTTCGTTTCTGGGAAGCTACATTTTGATCCACGACGCAAGGCATCCCATTGTAATATAATAACAAATGCGAAAGGATCTGTGAAAATGGAATTTGTAGCTCAACCGGTATCAAATCAGAACACGTAAAGAGACCACATTAACCACATTATTAACGTGAGAGGAGGTATGGTGTGTTGCGTACAACCAATACGTCTTCCGTATTATCCCCTCAAAACGTTTAACATGAACATCGAAAATGAAACTGGTACGTATCTCGGTAGTTTATTGGTAAGAACACCCGACGCGAAATGGGGGACCCGGGTTCATATCCCGGCTGAGCTACAAATTCCATTTTCACAGATTCTCTTACATTTGTGTCATATACACCTTTACCGAATTAATTTCGAAAATATATTCCATCTGTAATATAATAACGGTTCTACTGTATCTGAGAAACACAATGTTTTGCTGCTCTTTCCTTGAATTTAGTGGTTGTTGATTCTGCACAAATTATGCCTAAGACAGTAGATTATTTTACTGGATACTAGAACTATGCATTTTTTTATTCATCGCCCTAGCGTTGTAATATTTTTAAAAAGTTAAGCATCTCGCATCTTACTCACAGACCCAACTGTTTACTCCAAAAAGTTAAATCTATCAAATGTATTGTTAATTTATTTACATGGCACGATTTATTGGTAACACTTCAAGCCGTCAGCAAAATACCTCATGAGTTGGATATAGGCGAATGTGTTATAATATTAAAGCAGTAGGTAATTTAAAATAGAATGTAATCGAATACAATAGTAGGTTTATTCTAGGACATCGTTCCTTTAAGAATAACAAAGATATTTTCATCGAATTTACCTATACTTAACTTTCAGTACAAAATTAAAAGTAAAAACTTGCTCTAAAATAAGCATAGCATCTAGCAAACGGCCATTCTCTAAATGAATGAACTCTTTTATGAAATCTTTTATGTCAAAGGAAAATCCAAAAATTTTCTGTTACAATCGAGCTGTAAGCATGAGCAATTTATACAGTATAATAAACCTATGTGGTGATGTGGTCGGGTTAAGACGAAACAGTCTTCGCTCGTCCCCATTGCCACCTTGCACAGTATCTGCTGCTCAAAGAGGTAGGGTAATAGCAATAGTGCGATAGCCAGCGACAAATTGTGACTAGGTATTTCCATTTGGCAGATATTTATTGTGATGCTTTGAAGCCTCTTACATTTCAGGCGGCCCAAGAATGGCGGGTCTTTTGGGTCTGAGTTGATAATACTATATATAAATATAGATAGAAATATCCGAATCGGATCAGTAAGCGTCCTTCCATTTGAAACTATACAAATGATTAAAAAAACATCCGTGGCGTGCGTACCGTCCGTACGGTACCGATCAGTGAACGCGTATGTTTAGTCTCCACATTTCAAAACACCATGTAGGAGGTAAATCTATGCAGTCAGATGTAAATTACATAAATGACGGCTGTTTGTGTCTATCAACGTGAACCTTACCGTATGCCCATAAAATAGATTCACCTTTGTAGAGAACTTTCCATTAGTTACGTCACCCTTTAGCTATAAAATTATTAAGAAGATAGAAACCCTTAGGTCAACACCTTAAAAAGAATATAAACAGATACCCTAGATACAAGGGAGCAGTCATTCCTTAAACAACCTTCGAGTTACCCGTATCGTCATAATAGTTAACATTGTAATAATTTGATAGTGTAGAAAAGTAGAAATGAAAGGTTTTGAAAAGTAAAGCTCGATAATGGAATACGGAAATCATTGCAAAAAAATGAAGCTTTGATTTTGCAAGAGAATATTTATGGTATGTCAGTGGGTGTTATGAACATGCGTAAAATTATTGTGGTTTGTAAAAAATGTCTCCATATTTCTGCCAGCTTTAAATGCCATAAGTATAAGTTGAAGTTGTTGTAAATTAAAACGTTAAACGGAAAAAATAATCATGGTAAACTGTGAGAGTGCCAGTAGTTTGAGAGCTTAGAGCTGCTAATTGCAAACAAATTGTCAATGGCATTTACCTTTTGACACGTTTTAAGGGATCAAACAAATGTTGTGAGACTTGCTTAGTAGATTTTTTACATAAAAATCTGGCAAACTTAAATCAACACATTATAACCTTCATAGGTGTACCGTATAGATAATCCTAGAAATTAATCTATCCAACATGCAGTTACGTTATTATTCGACAGATCAATAGAACGAAACACAAAATTGATTACTCTTAGTATAAATATCTGTGGCGTATTATTTAAGCACAAACAAGCCACTGCAGTATCCACCAAGCGTTATGAATCACTACGAGTTAATCACAACGTATCCATATGTGTTATATTCTTGCGTACACATAGACCGCATATCGCATTTAATAAATAATACTAGTACAGCTATCGGCCTCATAGATAATAACTGTTTGACATTAACGATCTACGTAATGTAGACGTTTAATATCCATTTAGTTTATTATCGGTCCTCTACGCTACCGACAAACTCAAAGGAAGTACAACGATTTCTTACCGTCCTATCGGTTTTTATTTACCCGTGAGAAGTGGTCACTTTTGATTTTAATTATCAATAAGCACACGAAAATTCGTCTATTGGTGTCATCGATCGAAACGGCCAAGAATTAAGAGCCCCTAAACATTAAATTATTTTTTTGAAATCTTATTTACAAACCGTCGCAGATAGGTCTAAAAAATAATTCAATCAAACCCAGTCATAAAAATTCTACTACACTCCGAAGTATTATACAGTATACAGTAAACCAAGTTATTTGGAGGCGGCCAGAGGTTTCCAGAGGCTGAGAGATTTGGAAAAGATAAAAGATCTACAAAAAGAGGTAAGGCATTGAAACAACCTGGAATACATTTAAAAGAAAATAACACAAATTCAACAAGACATCGGAATCGCAGTAAACATCAAGAAGAAAAAATGGATAACAGAAAAAAAAATTAATACACACAAGACAGGATACAATCATTTTAATTATATCATTAGGAAGAAATATAGGAAAAAATGTATAAATAGAAAATGAAAAACTACTCGCTTTTGCGCTACTTTTCATGCCTTGTAAGTGTAACAACCTGGGGTTGTTCTAGGCATTTTTATTTTTTTTTTCTTGGTTTTATTCTATTTGTAAACTTTAGAAATAACACCCTGTAGGTGGTTAAGGGATTTGCTTGGTTATTTTGGTAGATTTAATTAATCCTTTAACACCCTGTAGGAGATTGTAGGACTCTAATTTTAATTTTAATGATTGGTTTGGTTATATTGTAACATTTATAAAAAAGACCCAGTATACGGAAATTATGTAGCGAAGTACGGAAAAATAGGAGACGTTAGAAGATTAACTATAAACAAGTATTTTCTCGGCGTTGCTTAGAAGAAACTTAACACCGGACGTGACTTTGTAATTAAAAAGTAACGCACCTCGAAAAGAGTGCTTACGATGTTCGAACTACTTTGTCGCCGTATGCGTGGAAATCGGTGAAGGAACTCTTGCCGATTCAGTAAAAGAGGCGTGTACGGACTAAGTCGTGGGAACGCGAAGGAATCGGGAATCAATGATTATTTAATCAGAAAAAGGCGGGACTTATGAGGTTCAAGGGACAAATATATGGTTGAATAAGGGAATTACGACCAATCAGAGGATTGGAATAATAATTTTGCAAACAAACTTCGAGTCGCGGAAAATCACGGGGAGCTCTCGAGGAGCGAGAGAATCGAGAGGGAAGTCAGTTGTTTGGGGAACCGGGTTCCCGAACGACGAAGTCCGAGTCGTGAGTGTTCTATTTTGGTGTTCAATTTTTGAGAAGGTTCTGCATAGTGAAACTTAGAGTTTTGAAGTAGAGTTTGCTTTATTTTCGCGGGGCGAAGTAAAGTTTGAAGTAAAGTTTGAAGTATTTACGAGGGAATCGTAATTTGAGATAATTGAATCTAAGGGAGATAAGTTGAGTTTGAGTTCAGTTTCAAGGGAGAATAGTACTTGAATATTGAGTTTCCTATAGATTGAGTCAAGGGGAAATTAGAATTTTGAAGTTGAATTTTGATTAGAGTCGAATAGAGTTTTGACGAGGGTTTTGAAGTAGAGTCTTGAATAAGGGTTTGCTAAGAGTTTTGCTGGAAACGCCCTAAGCCAGAACCTTCTAGGGTAGAATCACTAAAGTGAGTAAATTCACCCGTTCCGAGTTCCGTGCGAGCGAAACGAGTCCTCGAGCCACCCTCTGCTGAGCGCTGAAGTTGAGGGTTTCCCCGCCTAAGGTCCAGGCAGTAAGCAGAGTTCACTCCGAGGCCATTTGGTGAGTCTGTTCTGATTTATAAGGGCTGCACCACCCTTGATGTTTTACTTTGATTAAAATTGGGTTGTCGATGCGCCGTCCGTCGCTATAATCTCGATACGCCGCTTAATAAACGCGTAAAAACGTCACGTCCGGGAACCGTACTGCGTAAAGTTTCCATATACGGGGGCATTAAGATATATAAAGGTAAACTGTTCCAATTATTTGTCTGATAAGTATTGAGTAGGTTTTCTTTTGTGGGTTTTAGTTTCCTGATCGTCACCTTAAGGGGGATAGTTGTATTGTTTTGTCATACAATTTATTTAAGGGGATAATTGTATTGTTTTGGTCTTACAATGTGTTTAAGGGGATAATTTTATGGTCTTGTCTTATACCCTATCAAAGGGAATAATTTTGTTGTCTGCCGTACAACATAAAAAAAAGGGAGTAATTTTGCTATCTTGTCTTATAACTTATCTTGGTGGGATAACTGTTTTGTTCTATTTTACCTTCTATTGTTGGGAGATAATTTTATTAATACATTTTGTATTTTATTCTGGGAAAACTGAGTTCCAAGTTATTTTATTATATTAATTGTGGGGATTTCTTTTGAGTTCGCACGAGTTGTACCTTTTGAGTTGTTTTGACTTTGTTTTTTTCTTTTTTTTTTCTCAATAGATGTATTGATTTTAATTCCGTGTTTAATTTCGAAACGGCTAAGGCAGGCATTTGAGAAGCCCTGCGCCCACGTTCTCTCTGGAACCATCATCGTCAGAATCTATTCTAAATAATTGAGTCTGCCCCACCCAAAGTAATACCGGTCCTTAGGCTCAATTAAATTAAAAAGTCAAATTGATATCTTATTGATCTGATTGATTCATAGGTTTGATTGATTTATCTTTTTCCCAAAGGACCGGTCGATTACATAACTGGTGTCAGGTGTGGGGTAGATCAAAATTAAATAGGGGTAGTTTTTCATCTCTGAAAAAAAATAAGTAATTTTCAGTTCTTCTGGGAATTTTTTTTTGAGATTGGTGAATTTTTCTAAGTTTTTTAATCTCTCCTGCCGGCGTCCATATTTTACCCTGTGGGGTTGATCAATATTAAAGAAGGGTAGTTTTCTTTTGGAAGAAATATATCATTTTGACTTTTTGTGTAAGTGTTCGAATCTTTATATTTTCATTTTATTCTCGCCCCGTTCTGCCTCTATATTTTACCCCTGTGGGGGGTTGACCTGCGTTAAAGAGAGGTCAGTTTCCTTTTTCTCAAGAATTTCATTAATTTTTTTTATTGTGGTAACACTTCTCTTAATCTTTCAATTTATTTTTCGTTTCTGTGTTGCACCCTGTGGGGTTAATAATTTCCGGAAGGGGAGTTCCCTCCCTTACAAAACACTGGTTAAGTAGGCGATAGTCTTAAATTACGGGATTGTTGGTGCGGCCAAGCACCCGATGCATGTAATTTGAGGGGAATTAATCGCTATTTCAAACCAGCCGTTTTGGGGTGATCGGTTCCTCAGGTGACTGGTCTACGGTGCGGCCAAGCATTCCGAGACCTCATTTGGAATTGATTGCTTTTCCAAGCCATCCGTTTTTCTCTCAGTTAACTGCAAGGGGAGTGACTAAACTCGATAAGTCGCTGATTTGGGGAAGTAAACCATTTTTCGTTGGAGTTAGTTTTGTTTCATCTTGGTTTTCTTGTATGCCACGAAATCGTAAAGGGCGAAAGCAGCGTGCGCTAAAATTGAGACTCGAAAAGGCGAGGTTAGGTAATCTGAGCCCTATCCGCACGCCGGAAAGGCCCATCACACCCTTTAATCTTGGCCCTGCCACCCCCCTGGGAAGGGAAGATCAGGAAACTGTTTTCGAATACGAGGCCGTGTCAGAGCGACCTCCGACGCCCGATATAAAAAGAGAAACTCACCCTACGGGAGAACCTTCTTGAGGGAAAATTGTTAAATTAATTAAATTAATTGGCTGAATTAGAGGGGAATTTTTTTTGATATTGTAGAGTAATTTTGAGTAGTTGGAATCGTGAATTTTTTTTGTACAACAAATATGTCAAGAAAAATTTGATTTAATTTTAAAAGTTCGAAAAATCGTTCAAACACTGAAATTTTGGAACGCCCGGTAGAAAAGCGGCGAGTGTGCCACTGGGACTATTACTTGAGTTGCCCAAATTAGGGATTTGTTTTAATTTTTTTTTTATTACTTGGGGTCGGAGAATAGAAAAATCGGAGACGTAGCGCAGTTGAAAGTATCGAGATTATACGCACGAAGACTGAGGGTTGAACCGTTTTCTTTTGTATTGACGCCTTGTATTATTTTGGTGCTGATTTTTCCCTTTCTTTTATATTGCTTGTATTTGGTTTTTTTTTTATTCCCCACGAAAGTTAGAAATTTTGGTTTTATGAAATTTGGTAAGAAACCGTTGGTGGTTGCTTAGGAACATAAGCTCTTCTTGTCCCGCCGGAAGGTTATGCCAGAGGGTTTGCAAGACGAGCTAAGTACTTTGTTAGAGGGAATTAAGGTAAAGGTAGAGGAAAAAATGCAAGCGGCAGAGGGAAATTTGCGCATGCCGATGGTACACTCTCTGGGGATGATTGCCACCACCCTTGATCCGTTCACGGGAAGAGACGCGGCGCGTTACCTTGATAAGTTAGAACAGCGCGCGAAACTTGATAATTGGACCGAGGAAGAAACCTTAAAATTATTAAAATTTAAATGTACCGGGGAAGCTCATAATTTTGTGAGATCCGATTCGAGCTTAGATTCGTTGGGTTATGAAGCGTTTAAAGGTAAATTGTTAGACAAATTCGCCCCAGTTAGGTATCCCGGGGAAAATCAATTAAATTTGAGTAAATGCTATCAGCGGCAAGACGAAGAAGTTTCGTCATTTTGTACTAGATTAAGAACTTTGGGGTCCAGAGTTTTACATGAAGATCTCTTAGAAGCGGAAGATGACGAGAAAGCGGGAATTAGACGGAAAAATCAGGCATTATTAGTGAACCAATTTAAGGTAGGGTTGAGAAAAGACTTGTTCAGGGACGTAGGAGTTTTATTAATGCGAGAAAAAAACTTAACCCTTGATAAGGCCGAGGAAATAGTCCGGGTACAGGAGACGACCAATCGAATGCTTTCAGGAAGGGGGCCGTCAAATAGGGTTGCTACTGTTGAACAGGGAAATACATGTCGTAACTGCGGGAAGTCCGGCCATTTTGCCAGAGAATGTAGGGGAGAGGCGAATCCCAAACGCACTGATCGGTGTTTTTATTGTCTAGAATACGGCCACTGGGCTCGGGACTGTCCAAATAACGGAACAATGATTAGGCGGCAGATAAATTCGAACTCGAGGGGAAATTTTGAAAATCGCGGAAATTTAGGAAACCGGGGAAATTTTGAAAATCGCGGAAATTTTGAGAGCCAGGGAAATTTCGAAAATCGGGGAAATTCTGGGGAGCGACCCAACCCCTCATATCGTGGATTTAACAGGGGCAGGGGATTTTCCAATGCTAGGCAATCACTCGATTACGTTTACACATCGCGGTCAGAAGATAGTCCAAATGGGGGCGCCATGGGACGAAATAATAATTCGTCCGCGGATCAGGGATCGCGCGGGAATTTCGGAAATTCGAGAACGCCGGGAAATCAGGAATCGCGAGAATATCAGGGAAATAATTTACGACAAGGGGTGCATTGGCAAGCTAGGTATACTCCTAATCATAGGGGGTTCGGCGCGGGTAGAAATGTTGCCACCCGACATCCCGGTCAAAGGGCTCGCGCGGGAGAAAGTTCGAGAAATTCGCAACCGTCGCAAAATTTAAACTAATTTCGCCTTCTAGCAGTCTCCGAGTAGAAGGGATGGAAATCGAACAAGGAGACAAAATTTATAGTATTGTTAAAGAATTGCAAACAAAAATTGCGTCCATAGAGTCATTAATTAAGGGAGATGGGGACGAAAATTCAGAAAATTCCTCTCGTCTGGTTATGAATCAAATAATCACGAGTGTAGAGGACGAACGATTTGAAACGCCTCACTTAGTTTTACTTAATATTAACGGGAATCCTCAGAGATGTCTTGTAGATACAGGGGCAGTAGTCTCATTAATCAAAAATCGGGTCGCGTCACAAATCAGGGGATTAATCAGGGAAGTATTCCCGTTGTCACTTAAGGGCGTGACGGGACACCAATTAGGTACTTTCGGCTTAGCAACAATAACCGTCCAACCGGTAGATGCGACGTTTTCTATCGGGGCCGATATGGTCATTTGCGAAGATCAAATTTTAAATAACGTTGAGGTAGTTTTAGGGCGAGATTTTCTTGCGCGCCATGAGGCTGTAATTTGTTATAAGGGCGCACCCTACTTAGAGATATATGGACATAGAATCCCTTTAACTAACCCCGAATTTAGGGAACCTGTGTTGAGTGATAATGGAATCTGGCAGGACTGGCTAAATACGGTAGGGGAATTTTTCAAAAACACTAAGTCAGGGAAAGATAAGGGGAAATCAGACAGGGATTTTACAAAATTTTCTAAAGATGTTGATGAAATAGATAGTCGCGAGAAAATTGACACCGAAGTCAAAAGTACTAAGGCATTACAGGATAGGGAAGTTACGTCCGGGGACGCAGAGAAATTAAAGGGAGAGAAAGAGATGGATGAAAGGGTGAATAATTGTGAAACCGACGTCGTAACAACTGAATTTTTGTCAATTCCTCCACGAACGGAAATGATTTGTACAGGGAGGCTCAAACAGAGAATAAGTGGTGATTGGGTTGTGTGTGAATCTGGGGGTAGAGAGATGAATGGGGTTAGTGTAGCGAGGAGTATGGCCGAGAATGGGGTGTATGTACCGATTAGGGTAGTGAATTTCTCTCAAGGGGAAGTACGATTGACGAAGGGACATTTCCTAGGGAAAGCCTTCAGCGGGACCGAGTGTGTAAGGGATGAGAATCCAAAACTAAAGAACGAAAGGGGAGAAAACTTAAGGAATGGAAGTTCAGGAAATGAAAGATTAAGGTTTGGAACTCCAGACTTCGAAACTGTAGGGAGCGACAACCGGAGGGTTGTACGTCCGAGGGATGAAAGACAGGGGAGTATGACAGTAAGGGACGCACGACGAAGGGATGCAAAGTCAAGGGGTGCGAACTTAAGGGATGAGAGTTTAAGGATTGATGGTTTAAGGGATGAGAGTTTAAGGGTTGAATGTTTAAGGGATGAAAGTTTAGGGGGTGAAAGTTTAAGGGATGAAAGTTTAAGGGATGAAATTTTAAGGGATGAAAGTTTAGGGGATGAAATTTTTAGGGATGAAATTTTAAGGGGTGAAATATTGAGGGATGCCCGTGCAAGGTCTGAAGGTTTAAGGAATGAAAAGGCAAGTAATGGACGCTTACGGAATGAAAGGATGATTGAAAATTTGGGGAATGAAAACTTAAGGGGCCCAAACCAGCAGGGAGCTGTTCCCCAAGTATGTACGGTTGATGCAAGCACAGATGAGTGGATATACGAGGGTTTTGATCTATCTCACTTGGCGCATAATGAGCTAGGCGAGATTATTACATTGCTAAGAGAGTATGCTGATCTGTTCATAGAAGAGGGAGAACCTATATCGAGTGCGAGTCGAGTAAAGCATAGTTTAGTGTTGGAGCCAGGGGCGCAACCTATCTGTAAGGCACCCTACAGGATTCCTTACAAGCAAAGGGAAGTATTAGAAAAGGAAATCAGGAGACTGAAAGACGCAGGGGTAATTAGGCCATCAGCGAGCCCTTGGTCTGCTCCGGTCGTGTTAGTTACAAAGGTCTCTCCTACGGGGGAGGAAAAGGTTCGAATGTGTATAGACTATAGGGGTCTAAACAGTGTCACTAAAAAGGAATATTACCCATTACCGAATATTTCAGATCTGTTGCAAAGTTACAAATCAGGGTCTAAAGCATTGTTTTCAGTAATAGACGTGGCTGAGGCTTATCATCAAATCGATATGGAAGATTCCTCCATACCTCTAACAGGGTTCAGTACATTTCAGGGACATTACGAGTACTTAAAGATGCCGTTCGGTTTAGTTAACGCCCCCGCGACTTTTCAAAGATTCATGAACACCACTTTATCGGGGTTAACTGGGGAGCTATGTATGGTTTATTTGGATGATATTATAGTTTACAATTCAGAAGGGTATAGCGATCATATTTCAAAATTAAGGGAGGTTTTTAATCGACTGAGACAGGCTAATATTAAATTAAAACCTAAAAAGTGCAATTTGTTGTTGACTAGAGTCAAGTATTTAGGACACATTATTTCACAGGACGGGATTTTACCCGACCCAGACAAAGTTCAGGCGATTAGAGATTTTCCGATACCTAAAACAGTACGAGGGGTAAGGTCATTTTTAGGGTTAGTGAATTGGTATAGACGATTTATTCCAAACATTACAGAACTAACGGCACCTTTAACGAAGTTAACACGTAAGGACGTGCCTTTTAAAATCACCGAAGAAGTATTGCGATCTATTGAATCCCTTAAGAAAGCCTTAACACATGAGTCACTCTTAATATTTCCGGATTTTGATCAACCCTTCACTTTATCAACAGACGCTTCAGGTACAGGGGTAGGCGCGATATTAAGTCAACGTAGGAACGGACAAGAGAGACCAATCGCGTATGCTAGTAGGGCAATGAATAAAGCGGAGTTAAATTACTCAACCACGGAAAGGGAATTGTTAGGGGTAGTTTTTGGGGTGAAAAGTTTTCGCTGTTATTTTTACGGACGACATTTCACGATAGTTACCGACCATAGACCGCTAAAATGGTTACTAACCTTAAAAGATCCAAATTCTCGTCTTACGCGCTGGGCTCTTTCCTTATCGGAATATGACTTTGAGGTAGTACATAGACCGGGTCGTCAGCATGGAAACGCGGACGCGCTTAGTAGAATGCACGATCCAGAGGATAATTATGTGAGGGTTGACTATATAGGGTTTTTAGATTTTTGTGAGAAACAGGGACCTCCAAGGGCCGGAAACGTCATCATAGGAGAAGGCGAGACCATCCCATTGGATGGGAATGCTAAGTTTAGGGCAATGTCAAAAGAAGAAGGGCGCGAAATAGGTTTAAAAGGGAGTCAAGTAGGAGACATAGTAGCTATTCGAGAAGGGAATAATGTCGATATTGTGGGAATATTGAAGGGATCGCGAACCGAGAACGCGGAGTACGCCATTTTATGGGAAGTTTTTAAAAGAGTAAGGGAGGAGTGTGACAAAACTTGCGAGAAGTCCTTATCCATTACAACCGATTTCATCACTAAGGAAAATTTTGAGTTTTCAAAGGTGAGCCATATGCTAGCCTTTATATTTTTTGGTGCAGGGACGACTGTTATTATTTCAGAGGGAGAAAAATCGAAACAGGGAAGGTTAGATACTGATAAGGGAGGAGAGATCCTTTTTATAGGGGAAGAACCGGTAGAGCCTGAATGGGATTTGGACGCCTTACGCGAAGCACAGAAAACCGATAGATTTTGCGCGGAGATAATTAATCAGTTAAATAATCAGGATTCAGAATCGGGCGCAGAACCAGAAGGGGCGACGTATTATATTAATAATGACCGTGTATTGTACAAAACGGACCATGAGAGAATGACTGATGTGTTAGTGGTGCCTAAGAGTTTTACACGTAAAGTTTTGAGGGATTTTCATGATTCGCCAATGGTGGCTCATCCGGGCTGTCAGAAAACTCTGGGATATTTGAAAGCGCGTTTCTTTTGGCCAGGGATGAAGAAGGATGTTGAAAATTACGTGGCTAGTTGCGAAACTTGTAATAGGCGGAAAACGTCCCCTCATTATAAGAAGGTACCTTTGCAACATTTCACGGCTTGTGCAGAGCCCTGGGAGTTGGTATCGATGGATATAGTAGGACCATTAGTAACTTCATTGAATGGTAATAGATACTTGCTCACATTTCAGGACTATTTTACGAAATACGTAGAAGCGATACCTTTGCCGGATCAGAAAGCTAGTACGATCGCCAGAGCTTTTGTCGAGACCATTATCACTAGACACGGGACGCCAGCGAAATTATTGACAGATAGGGGAACTAATTTTATGTCACAGGTATTTAGGGATGTTTGCGCCTTACTCGACATTAAGAAGATTCAAACCGCGAGTTACGCGCCCAGTACGAACGGTCAAATAGAAAGAACGCATCGGGTTATTAAAGATATGTTGGCACATTACATAGCGGACGATCAGAGGGATTGGGATCGGTGGATCCCCTACGTTCTCATGGCGTATCGGGGTAGCATACATTCGTCCACGGGCTTTAGCCCTTATTTCTTGCTCCATGGTAGAGACCAAGTTCTACCAACAGATAGATTCCTGAAACAGACGCGCATTAGGTACGATTTAGATGACAATTACGCATCGGAACTGATGGCACGGCTCCAAAGAGTGTATCAACAGTGTTTTGATAATACGGAAAGGGCTAAAGGGTATCGAGTAGAGCGATTTAATCGTAAGACTAAAGACCGGTGTTATCAAATAGGAGACTTAGTGTATTTAAAAGATATGACACAAAAGGTGGGATTGTCCAGGAAATTAGCAAAGTCTTGGGTAGGACCTTATAGAGTTGTCGCAGTTATGGGACCAGTTACCTATAGAGTGAGGTTACTGGGTGGTCGACAGGAACAGGTGGTTCACGCCAACAGGTTGAAGGAGTACCGAGGTCTCGAGGAGCCGGGTAGAATGCAGCCTAGGCCAATCGAGTTAGGTTCGGAGTACAGCGATGAATCAGACAGAGAGAACTTGGTCGACGACGTAGGTGGTTCAGACACGGAAGACGAGGCGGCCGTCCGGGCCAAGGTGATTCTTCCAAACGAGGTGGAGATAAGTCGAGATTTATTAGTCAGACCGCGTGCCGATGATGAGCCACGGCGCAGGTCCCTATCTTGTTCAGAGAGTGAGAGATTCAGAAGGCCACAACGGGTTCGAAAACCCCCAGATAGATATCAGCCCTAGTTTCCGTTTCTAGTAGGGTCCCCGTGTTGGGGCGGGTAGAGGTTAAAGACAAGAATACCCCAACGGCTACCCTGTGCCTGTCGTAAGAGGCGACTAAAAGGGGACCCCAGCGTATCGTCCAGTAACTCTATTTTTTCCTTCTTGTCTATACTCTTTTAGCTGGACGACGCTGGTAAATTTTATCTATGTCGATAATTTTATTTTATTTCATTCTGTGGCCGGTTGTCGTTTTAATGCTGTTCACCTTCAAGGACTCCACGCTCTGGTGGCTCCCGCAGTCCGGTTCCAGGTTTATGGCGACCATTCCTTTTTTCTTATAATTTTTTTTTCTTCGCCCAGAGGATCATAGTTTTTTTTTTTGGGCACATTCCGCCCTAGAGCGTACCGGCCCATTTCGGCCGTTTATTATTTTTTTTTTTTTACTACATTCCATAACACTATTACTATATCTATACCATTTGTTGGCCTGTTTTGAGGCTGTTCCGCAGTCGGGTTCAAGAGTTATGGCCACCATCTTTTCTAGAATTCTTTTTTCTAGCGTTGGGGATGACGGTCGTCGTGTTGGCGGCCAGGTCGCTGTTAAACTGCCCTAGAGCATATCGGTCCCACTTCCATCTTTGGAAGGGGAAGCTTCTTGTGGTATTCCACAAATCTTCTGAGGTCCCTAATAGCTCCTCCACTTTTTCGGGGCGTCTATCTGAGACGATGGGCGTCGCGTCCTCGTTTGTAGGACTGCTGCTCCCGCTGTCCGATCCTCTAATCTCCTTCTTGATGGGACCCGAAAAGCTTTTAACTGTTTATACACAACTCCTCGAGAGGGGAAAGGCTATCTTGCCTACCCTTGACTTTCTATTTTTGTTAGCGTTGTTGGTCTATATGTTTGTAATTTGGATTTAGCGTTGTTGATTTTATACTTCTATACCTTAGAATCGGCGTTGTCACGTTGCAAGCAACCCGTTCTGCCTAGGCGGTTTCTGGCAGCCTGACGACTTTTCTTTCAGTCTTCTGCGTGCAGGCGAACCCAAGCACGAAGGAGAGGCTCCAACTTCGAAAATGGAGCCACAAGCTTGTTCTCATACCTATCCATATATTTCTCTATACCTATACACACACCCGATGGGAATTCAGTGTATCCCTATTTCAAGTTCTGACGCGGTCGCGCGTCTTCGTTTATTTGAGCTGCCTTGAGGGGGATGTGTTCTTTATATCTACGTGCCAATTAATAGCTCCGTTTTTTTTTGCCACGATATAACTGCTGTGTGGCACGAGTATCACCTTTGGGTAATTCTGTTTTGGCTGTTCTGGATTTTTTTTCGGGGGACTCCTTAAGCGTTACATTCTGACCTTTTGCTTTCGGGAGGTCCTCTCTTGTAGATTCGATCAGAGGTTTCTGAGAAGATTCGATTGACTTCCCAGAGGAACCATTGCTGTCGTTTTTTCGATTGTAGGGTCGAAACGTGTTCGTCACTATGGAAATCTGACGAATACTTCATTGCCAACTCTTTTCCCCTCCGTAGATCATCATCGTTAGTTTCCGAAAAGGAAAAAAATTATTTTTCTTGACTGTCTCTCCGTTAATTGCTCGTTTCTAGACTCGCGGTCTGCCTAGAAGAATTTTCATTTTTTCGCATTTATTACGAACTGGGAATTTTGTTCGTATTCCAAGCGGGCCTTCGCGCTTCTGCTCTCACTCCCTTAACATGTTCTGTGACGGTATGAGTCTCCGCAAGGGACGGCAAAAAGAGGTCGCAGTGACCCATTACCGAAAGCTTCTTTACGAAAAAGAAAAGAAAAATGAGGCCTAGATATCTTATTTTCTTGATTTTACTTACGTGCTGGGAACGAATTTTTTTTATTTCACTTAATTCGGGATTCTAGACTGAGAATAGGGGTGGTTAAATACTTATACCTCGGAGGCTATTAGAGCCTGTCGTATGAGACGACTACCGAGGGTAAGATGAAAATGGGTCTAAAATGGTCATGTTTCTATTTCTATAGAAAAATAATCAAAAACACAAAATAGGGGATGCTATATACGCTATCCGTAATACTTTTAAGGGGATGATGAGGCAACGTTCTAACGTTGAACTAGTTATGATAGAGTGTTTATTTGCGCACTATAGCAATAATCAAGGACATTTTTTTAATTAAGTCACTTCTTTATGTGTTCTTATATATATATATATATTTTTTTAATTACTAATTTTGCTTTGGGTTATGTTTAAGGGTTGCTAAGAAAATAGTAGGTGTACTATATACTAGGGTGACGGTTATTTAGTTACACGGATAATTGGGACTTCTCTATTTTATTGTTGTATTTTATTTTTATTGCTTTCTTTTCTTTGGTTTTGTGGATAATTGGTTTGGGATTCTAACCATTGATTGAGGAGCGCCCGATTAGGGAGGTATGTCGAAAAAGCGAACGAAAGAAAGTTTCGTTGTCTGTAATTTACAGAGGTAATCTTATCAAGATTAGGGGTGGTTGCTGATTCTACATGCTTCTCTATCGGGGTGATAGTTACGATCAGTGGTTATAATTCAAGAAAGTAATGTAAATTTTGTTAGTATAAGGATGGGACGGAGTGGCGTCGCGTTCCTAAGTGCCACATTGTTGGTACTTTCCTGGCAAGGTGCAGCAGGGATCATCGCTTACGACTGCGAGGACCCCGCAGTGGTGATGTCCACGATATCACTAAGGGACATAGCCAGGTGTCCAGAGCCAGGCTCCGCGTACGTCTCCTCAAAGACAGTAGTGACGATAGTGCAACGTAACGAGGTGAGACAACAGAGGGTGTGGTCTTGCTTGATCGAGATAGTGCGGTTAATCTCTTATTGCGGGATGCATAGTCACAGCTCGAATGTCGCGGGAGGACTAGGAAATACCGTGCATCGAGTCGGGGCGGAAGAGTGCAAACTGATCCATCGGGATAAGACTGTAAAACTTTACGCGAACACGATAGGAGGCATTACGGAGAATGCCACGACTACCGCGTCGGTGACACTACTGGGACAATTAAATAGTGACGGCTCCTGTGTAGGGACAATGTACCAGGAGAACGGGCAGACGTGGAACAACGTCGTTATCATCGCATCTGTATCGATAACGCTGAGGGACTATTGGGCACCAGTGAAATTAGACGAGAACGAGATCAGTCTGACCGGGAGGACCACATGTCCATTTTTGGAAGGTTACTGTTTCGATGCTGAGCTTGGAGAAGCAGTTTGGGAAGCAGACAGACCGAGCAGCTGCGCTGATCACATAAGCGTCCTATACGAGGGGGAAGCCGAAGAAGTCACGAACGTCCATACGAAGGAGCAATACTTGGTGGTAGAAGAAAACTCCCGAGTTTTTGCGTTAACATACGTCAAGACTGGAAGGATCTGCGAGTTCGACGTTTGGCTAACGGAGCACCCAAGGATAGCTGTCCTGAGGGGAGGCCGCCCCTTGGTAACTGGGACCCTGCCGACCCAAGATGTCCACTTGATAGACTTTGTCAACAGCAAGTTCCTCTACGTGGAGCAGGGCTTCAAGAGAGACTTAGAAAAGCTGTACGTCGACACAGTGCATCGAAGATGTTTGGTGCAGAGGGAGGTTTTGAAAAACCGACTACTGATGGCGCCGATTCTACCCAACGCCGTGGGACATCTTGTTCAGTCTCAAGAGGGATTCGTAGGCAGAGTATTAGGGGAAGTCCTATACATTTTGAAATGTATTCCCGTTCCTGTGAGTATCCGGAGGACAGACAGATGCTATAACGAGCTACCCATCCAGGTCAATAACCAATCGAAGTTCATGTCGCCCATCACCAGAGTTATCCAAAGTTTCGCCGAAGAAGTGGACTGCAACGGGCTGACGCCGCCATTATACTTCCTGAACGACGAGTGGATAGGGATGACTCCGCACCCCTCCACCAAGAATCCACCCAAAGAGTTAGAGGTCGAGAGAACGCCAAGCCTGAACTTCACCCCAATCGTACCGATAGGGACTCAAGGGCTGTACACTTCCGAAGAGATCGAGAGAGTACAACGGATTATGATGTTCGGGACTGAGAGGAAAGCCGTAGACACCATCATCACGAGAAAAATCGTTGGGATGGAGACACACAACCAAGGGTTGTCACCACTGAAGTTGTTCGACGCCGATGAGATCAAAAGCTTAGCCCACACCACCCTGCGCCATATGTGGGGATGGTTTTATGACTTTGGGGTAATCACAAGCGGACTGATTGGATTCTACGTGATCTTCCGAATCATTAAATACGTTATCGGCGTAGTGATCAACGGATTGCAGCTATATAGGACCGCCGGCTTAGGGGTGCACCTACTAGCATCTCTATGGAACACGCTAACGATGTGTCTCATACAGCAGTACCGACACACCGAGGAGACCCCAAGACGTGACACAGGAAGTCCAGAGGGAACCGAAGAAGGAGAAGAGGGCCAGGGAGGTCACGAGCACCTAAGAAGGGATAGAGCCACTTCAACAAGTCTACCGGCATTGACAGCGATACCGCAGTTAAGACATCCCAGGAGATCAGCCTCCGCCAAGGACGTCGCCGAAAAGGAAGGGTCACCCACCCACTGGACGCACCAAATACGTCCATTGACGACGTACAAAGAGGAAGACGAGACACTATAAAATTGCCGGGAATTGTGCGGGGTTGTGACGGACGGTTCCGATAAGCTCTCAGCAAAACCACACTTACCTCTGATTGTCGAACCAAACAGTACTTGTGACCACGATACAAGTACCCTATGGCCTGTAGAAGTGAAGTGCGGTATATAGACTCGTCGCGGTAACTTGTCACGGTTGAAGTGTTAGGTTAGGTGTTGAAAAAGTTAAGCCTATCAAGGCTTAATTTTTACAAAGGGGGGAGTGTTGTAACAACCTGGGGTTGTTCTAGGCATTTTTATTTTTTTTTTCTTGGTTTTATTCTATTTGTAAACTTTAGAAATAACACCCTGTAGGTGGTTAAGGGATTTGCTTGGTTATTTTGGTAGATTTAATTAATCCTTTAACACCCTGTAGGAGATTGTAGGACTCTAATTTTAATTTTAATGATTGGTTTGGTTATATTGTAACATTTATAAAAAAGACCCAGTATACGGAAATTATGTAGCGAAGTACGGAAAAATAGGAGACGTTAGAAGATTAACTATAAACAAGTATTTTCTCGGCGTTGCTTAGAAGAAACTTAACACCGGACGTGACTTTGTAATTAAAAAGTAACGCACCTCGAAAAGAGTGCTTACGATGTTCGAACTACTTTGTCGCCGTATGCGTGGAAATCGGTGAAGGAACTCTTGCCGATTCAGTAAAAGAGGCGTGTACGGACTAAGTCGTGGGAACGCGAAGGAATCGGGAATCAATGATTATTTAATCAGAAAAAGGCGGGACTTATGAGGTTCAAGGGACAAATATATGGTTGAATAAGGGAATTACGACCAATCAGAGGATTGGAATAATAATTTTGCAAACAAACTTCGAGTCGCGGAAAATCACGGGGAGCTCTCGAGGAGCGAGAGAATCGAGAGGGAAGTCAGTTGTTTGGGGAACCGGGTTCCCGAACGACGAAGTCCGAGTCGTGAGTGTTATATTTTGGTGTTCAATTTTTGAGAAGGTTCTGCATAGTGAAACTTAGAGTTTTGAAGTAGAGTTTGCTTTATTTTCGCGGGGCGAAGTAAAGTTTGAAGTAAAGTTTGAAGTATTTACGAGGGAATCGTAATTTGAGATAATTGAATCTAAGGGAGATAAGTTGAGTTTGAGTTCAGTTTCAAGGGAGAATAGTACTTGAATTTTGAGTTTCCTATAGATTGAGTCAAGGGGAAATTAGAATTTTGAAGTTGAATTTTGATTAGAGTCGAATAGAGTTTTGACGAGGGTTTTGAAGTAGAGTCTTGAATAAGGGTTTGCTAAGAGTTTTGCTGGAAACGCCCTAAGCCAGAACCTTCTAGGGTAGAATCACTAAAGTGAGTAAATTCACCCGTTCCGAGTTCCGTGCGAGCGAAACGAGTCCTCGAGCCACCCTTTGCTGAGCGCTGAAGTTGAGGGTTTCCCCGCCTAAGGTCCAGGCAGTAAGCAGAGTTCACTCCGAGGCCATTTGGTGAGTCTGTTCTGATTTATAAGGGCTGCACCACCCTTGATGTTTTACTTTGATTAAAATTGGGTTGTCGATGCGCCGTCCGTCGCTATAATCTCGATACGCCGCTTAATAAACGCGTAAAAACGTCACGTCCGGGAACCGTACTGCGTAAAGTTTCCATATACGGGGGCATTAAGATATATAAAGGTAAACTGTTCCAATTATTTGTCTGATAAGTATTGAGTAGGTTTTCTTTTGTGGGTTTTAGTTTCCTGATCGTCACCTTAAGGGGGATAGTTGTATTGTTTTGTCATACAATTTATTTAAGGGGATAATTGTATTGTTTTGGTCTTACAATGTGTTTAAGGGGATAATTTTATGGTCTTGTCTTATACCCTATCAAAGGGAATAATTTTGTTGTCTGCCGTACAACATAAAAAAAAGGGAGTAATTTTGCTATCTTGTCTTATAACTTATCTTGGTGGGATAACTGTTTTGTTCTATTTTACCTTCTATTGTTGGGAGATAATTTTATTAATACATTTTGTATTTTATTCTGGGAAAACTGAGTTCCAAGTTATTTTATTATATTAATTGTGGGGATTTCTTTTGAGTTCGCACGAGTTGTACCTTTTGAGTTGTTTTGACTTTGTTTTTTTCTTTTTTTTTTTCTCAATAGATGTATTGATTTTAATTCCGTGTTTAATTTCGAAACGGCTAAGGCAGGCATTTGAGAAGCCCTGCGCCCACGTTCTCTCTGGAACCATCATCGTCAGAGTCTATTCTAAATAATTGAGTCTGCCCCACCCAAAGTAATACCGGTCCTTAGGCTCAATTAAATTAAAAAGTCAAATTGATATCTTATTGATCTGATTGATTCATAGGTTTGATTGATTTATCTTTTTCCCAAAGGACCGGTCGATTACAGTAAGTTATTCTATATTCGTCGCACTTTTATTACTTAGAGTAATATGGCAATTTTTCAATAGTTAGTGAAATTTCATATTTTTCACCTTTTTCTACTTTTTTCTTACTTTCCTATTTATTTTGAAATTATTAACAATAATGCGATCTGGTTTCAGATTAAGTACTATTGGGAAATTAAAAATAACAAACTCTTATTTATGAAATCGGCAGTTTACCCTGACTTTTTGTCATACCATTCAGCTGTTGGAAACATATCGTTTCCAAATTAGTTTCAAACTTGCTGGCCGAAATTTATACATAGTTGTGGACAATCAACTATTTTTACCTCTCTACTTTCCGCTTCACACCGAAATCCGATCCAAAATAAATCAACCTATATATTTTCCTACTTGTGTGAATTATTTTTACTGACAACCCCGGCATTCTACTGAGTAATTAAACTACCCTGGGATAGAACAGAAGGAGAAACCTTCCAAATCTGACCCCTGAGCCAACCGACCATTAAACCGTAAAACCGAAAACCCGAACCCCTCCCTGCGCCAAATTCTACAAGTAACTTCCCTCCTTGTCTCAGTCTTATCACAAACTGCTACAAAAGGTGTTACAACACCTTCAACTTACATAAAAAATTAGAAGAATGACGAACCGAAACAGAAAATACCAGAGATCCTTTTTAAGGGACAACACTAACGAAATTATTTTACGAGTAGGAGCTAAATGTATGAGATGGCAACAATGTACAGAAAAACTTTTGAGAATGACAGACAACATTTTCCACCACCAACAGACCACAAGATAAATGAAAGACGTCCAGAAATAACTAGAAATGTAATATTTCATGCGATAAATTTACAAAAAAAGCCCTGACAAAATATACCCTGAAATACTCGATGTAATTACAGAAAATGAATGAAAGGCTTAGATTTAATAACACCACTATTTAATAAAATCTACAGCTCAACCAAAATACTATCAAACTGGATAAAATCAACATTTAGTACTTTACCCAAGAAGCCGATTTTTTCACACAATGATAAGTCTCATGTCCCACGTTCTCAAAACATTTTGAAGAAGCATACATATCCAAAACTCCAAAAAAATGCGAATACCAAAAGGACAATGCTCAGTTTGGATTCCGTAATGGATTGGGAACGAGCGAAGCTCTATCCATGTACTAGCACAACGATACAAATACATGGACGTAAATGTATTGACATAAGAAAGACTGTGTTAAACATCAGAAGAAAATCGAAATTCTAACATCAACTGGGGTCGACAAACAAGATTCAGAACTTTATTGGCGTCAAAGAGCGGTGATAATCATAGAACACACTATATCAGAAAATGTATTTTTTAAAAACCGTTGTGCTAGGTTGCGTCTTGTTTACACTGCTTTTCAATCTGTATTGAGAGGTTATTTTCAAAGTAGTATTAGACGCATTTCAAGGAGGAATTAAGATCAATGGAACTACATTAGACAACATTAGATACGCTGATTATTCAGTTATAATAGCAGACAAGTTACATGACTTATCAAATGTAATACATTACGTAATTCATCGTAGTAAAATGTTTGGTGTATACCTTCATATATCCAAAACCAATGTGATGGTATGTTCGTAAATGCACACCTACTTGATAATGGACGATGTTACGGTATGATTTCCTCTTGCCTGGTAACGAAATTAGAGCGACTCATATGGAGTCAAATTCTAACGGTCTTGTTAAATATTTTTTTTGAATGTCTCCACTTTGCGACGCCACTTACAATTTTAAAGAGGTTCGCAATGTTGACTTTTGATAAATAATTTTCTTGGAATCCAACTAGCCGTTGAGATTATCACGTGCATCGAGAGTGATGTGTTTTGTGGAGAGAGAGGGATATTGTAACGCTCCACGGATATTTTTACTGGCCGTTGATAGGCTGGACCTCAGGAGAGAGGAAGTTTGGGTGAATAAGTGTGGGAGTTAGGGCTCGGGGAGAGGGTGGAAAGACTTGGCTTCAGGCATCGGGGAAGGTAACACATTCCCCGATGTGTTATTTTGAGTTTAGTTAATTTGAGTTCAAATTTTGATTGGTATTAGTGAAATGGTTGTTGTATTGGTCTGGTCAAATTAGTAAAATTAGCATACCGCTCCGTTAACAAACTTTTACTAAACGAACCCTACCAATTTGATGGGTAAACTGTAGAAGTAAAATCAGTGCAAAATCAGTTCGTTTATTAAAAGTGCCGTTCGGAGTGCGTAATTGCCAAGCCAGCCGCCATGCGCGACTACGTAGAGGGCGATCTGCCTTGCGTCCAGCCAGCCGCCAAGAACGCCAACTTACAGGGCGATCTGCCTTGCGTCCAGCCAGCCGCCAAGAACGACAACTTACAGGGCGAACCGCCCCGTATCCGGACGGATTCCAGCCGCAGGCAACATCACCGGGCCCTTCTTCGACTGTTGTGATTCACGTTGAGTGACAGGTATTTTCCCACTTAAAGGCGCCGTAGTGAAGATAGATTTCCCCCCATTAATTAGTAACAAACTTTAGTAACTTTTTAGTCTATTAGAATTTGGAGTCTATATGTAGACTACTTAACCCGAGATATTGGAATAAGAATTGTTGGAATTAATATTTTAAAATTTATTGGTTATTGTTTTGGTTTTGTGACATAATCAATTAAACAGCTATAATTTGACTTTGATTTTTCCTTTCGACCACACCTGAGTAGTTTATTAGTTGAGCTAGTCGGCCGAGGAACATCTAAGAAATAATATCAGTAAGTACCAAAATTGTATGCGTTTCAATGAACAGTTGTAAAAATAACCGCAATGAAATAACTAGGAGGTATCATCAACAGCCAGTGTGACTCGAAAATTAAATAATTTCGATAATTGAACAAGCTAGGACAACATTCATAAATACGGAAACACTGTACAAGGTCAGATCTCACTCTGGGGCTTACAATTAGAATGGTTAGTGATTATGTTTTCTCTGTCTTCATTTGCTGATGTGAACGCAGGACCCTTGATCAACACACAAAGAGGAGAATAGAAGCTTTCGAAATGTGCCTATATAGACGAATGCTCAGAATTTCTTGTGTACAATGGATTACCAAAAATGAAGTACTCAAACGCATGAATAAACCAAAAGAATTATTGAGCGCCATAAAAGAAATTAAATTTCAATAAATAGGTCATGTGGTAAGAGGCGATATATGCAGATTATTCGACTCATAATAGAGGGGCAAATAAAGGGTAAAAGATAGATAGGATGACGTCGAAATTCATGGCTGAAAGACTTGAGGAGCTGGTTTAACCGTTCATCTATGGAAATCTTTTGTGCTGGAGTTTCCAAAACCAAAATTGCCATTTGGACCTACAACCTTCGCATGGAGAGAACGTGCATAGAAGAAGAGAATAAAAGGAGGTTTCTTAGATGATGTTCCAAAAATCAGAACAAACACGATCAAGTACGACCTGTACAAAAAAACTTTGAAATTTACTCGGTTCTTTATTCGAAAAAGTTCAAAATTGACTTTTTGTTTCGATAAGTGGTTATTAACACAGGCTCAGGTATTACCTTCTGATGGTATAAAGATCACTAATATTTTAGTTCGTTCAGTTTTCTCCCTTTATTGCATAAATTAATAAATTAACATTTGTGAGAAAACTACAGAATGGTAATATAGAAGAAGGTGGTTAGTATGACTGTAAAACAGCGTTCCCATTATCATGTTTTTTTTTAAGTGTTCACAGTGTTCCTTAATTCTTAAGCGGCCCATACACGCTCAATATTATTGCGCAATGTGGGTTGCACATTATTTTGACGGAAGGCCATACATGCTCAATATTATTGCGCAATATTTTGATTTACGCAATAAATTGTATCGTATGGAGGCAATATTGATGGTTGTGCAATATACTGTGCAATCGCGAGCACAGACGTACAACCTTCAAGGCAATATATTGTGCAAGCAGTTCCAACCACAATTTCATGTAGTGAAGTAATGTGGAGTTATAGGGATTTGTGTTGTGTGATTATTGTTGTGGGTGCCAATGCGAAAAAGAAGAAGAGCTCTGGTTTATAGCCTTCGGATATTTTTCGCGGTATTTTTCTAACAAGAGTTTATACTGCTCCCCCTTTTTTGCACGATTATTATAATCTTTACACTTTACATCTCACAGAGCCAGAAGGCCACGATAAACTTCAATGAATTCGAGAATGAATTGCCTAACAGCTTCCTTGGCAGCCATGACGACGCGTACTCTACCACGTGTTGATACTGACTGATGGGATATTGCGCAATATTGCCTACAGACGACACAACCTTTTTCCGTTTGCACAATATATTTTCAAATATTCGAATTTAGCACAATGTATTGCACCACCTTTCAATTTCGACTACACACGATCAACTATATTGCACAAACCTAAATATTGCGCAATAATATTGAGCGTGTTACCAGTTTGTCCTGTGGGTAGAGAATTACAGTCCCACATATAACGTTATGACATACTCTTGACACACACCACTTCGGATTAACAACGTATACATTCATATTGTTAGTAATAAAACAAAGAAAAACAGTTGACTGTGGACTGAACTATTGGTTGACCTGTGAAAATAAAGTTTGTATATTATCTCTAATGGATCGTTATTGTCCATTTCGATATTACTTTCCTTTATAAATGGTATCACGAGAGAGGCAAAGGAAGGGCTCTACGGAACATTTCATTAATACGGCCTAAATTTTGAGACCACGGGCTGAAGATGTAGAAGAGTATAGTGCAATCTGTGGTTGAAGGTTTTCTATAAATGTCGATAGTTAAATTATTAGTGGAGAGACCCTTGCACGGTCTAGCCTTGTGCAAAGGTAGTTAACAACATTTTGTTTTATCGAAGGATATAAAAGCGCTAGAAAACATAACCAGTGCTTTTGATTATCAGATTTAAGAAGCACTATTCGTACTCTCAGTTGTTTTTAAAGAGAATTACTTCATATACAGGTTCCATTAACGTTTGGAGTGAAATCTCCTATCGATTTTCGACTTATTCCAAAATGTATAGAACTGATGCATTGGAGAGCTAATAAGGAATTTGAAAAGCCCTGTTATCTGAATCGTTGAAATGATCTTTCCTGTCACCAATTCATCTGTATCGATGAACAGTATTTCGCAAATATACATCATAAATATAATTATCTTCATAGGCCAGATTATAAACCATTCTCCGGTCAATAAATAATTCAGATACAAAATAAATACATAATAACTTATATAAGTTTACGTAATTACAGTAATTTCATAGAGACCCGTCACTAATGTCACTTGTTCATTGTCATCTAATCTGAATTAAATAACTCAACCGACCAAAATATCGGCAGTGCAAATGAAAACTGGTATGTATGTCATTTGACAAGTGCGTTTGGTTTGTATTAAACACGATATCAGCACTTAGAGACTCTCTAACACCGGTCAAAAAGCTGGCGAAACCAAACCTGGAGAGATACACTCATCTACAGGGATGCTACGTTATATCGAAATACATTTGCTCGATCTATACGATAACGGGACTTTCTTGGATGTAAATATCCAAGCTTCAATATTTGGATAAGGATTGTACATATTAGAATTATGTACTTCAGTTAGGTCCCACATTAAGTACACATGTACATTATGTTGTTATTCGTTTAGTTTCCTTTGTAGCTTAATTATTTTCTTTTCAGGAAAAAATTAAATTGTTTAACGCTCAATATTGGACATCGATCCATGCATAAAAGGCGTTTTTGAAAATAGGGTATGAAATCAATTTTTGTTGAGAAGTTGACCAAAAGACGAAACGTCCAACGTTCATTTCTGAGGAACACTAATAAAAGTTCAGCTGGATGTATGAGTTCTGTTGGATAATGACTACGATGGTGGGCTAAAATGGAAGAAATGATCACGTAAACTATATCAAGTAGAACTGCTATAGATTGATACTACTAAAAATTTTCATAAAAAAGTTTAGGGAAGAAATATTGAGTTTAGTTAGGTGTCAGGCCTTTAAAAACTGATTATCCAAATCGGAAACGACAATGAGAAAGTCAAATTTCTTCTGCTTGTTTTATATTTTAATTTTTTTTTATGTTTAGAATGTTCATTTCAGTGAAGAAATTATGTCGTTTCTAGTTATACTGTTTAAAGTCAAACAAACGACCCGATTACAATACTGCTTATATATGAGTGACAAAAATGTGATTTTGGACTCAGAAAACCTGAAAAATCTAGAAATGCTAACAACATGAAATCGAACAAAGGACCCGATTAAAATACTTTTCATATATGGGTGTCTCATATGAGAAAGTAAAATGGGAATACAAAATTATGTTTAAATAATAATAAAAAAAGAAGCCTCATAAATTATGATAATATTTCGTTACCATAACGTTTCCCAAGACGTATCAAATCTTATTTATTCGAATATGATTTAGAAATAATAGGTTCTATAATCCCGATTGAAAATTAGGATATGTGTTTTTCTTTCAAGTGGAAATTTTTTAGGGGCACATTATTAGGTGACATCTGCGGCAAGCGTTCTGATTCAATATCCTCGAAAAAAGTATGCCCAGGATATGGCTGTGTGCTTTCGTTTCACAATCAAGGCAAGAATCAAGGAATCTCCCTTAAGGGTATTAAAAATTGTATATAAAAATGTTGTCTTCTTATAATCGCCGTTATCGGCTTTATACAAATTGTACCAGCTCTATAAATTTTCAATTGTTTAACTCTAAAACCGCATTATTGTATTTACCAAAGAACAAAAGTGTTAGGGCATTACACTGCGGATTACAAATCATTACAAATTATGACATGGGGATTTTAGGATTTTCTCTAACTGCAACTATAAATCTCAACTTTAATTACATGGCTGGCAATTCCACGTCGCGCAATTTGAATAGGGTTGAATGTCTGGATCGGGATTATTTAATGGTTTAGAGAAAAATTAGATTACAATGTGATATATTGCTGAAAGTTTTTGGAACAGATATCGATAGGAGAGAGGAGATTTTATAAAGATAATGTAATTCCGGTAACAAACTCGTAATACACCTGTTATGTTTCCCAGTATTTTCTTTTAATTTCATAACTTCCCGTCGAGTTCCTCACGAGATAAAACCATCAAAAAGTTGGGAGAGCGAAGCGGCGATCAAAGGTGTCCCCTGCCGGCAAGAAATCCCAATAAAACTTTGAACTTCAACAGCTTGTTGAATGAAACTTTTTCCGGATCGATGCCATCTGCTTCCCCGTATATAAATACAATTTTTTGTCCTCCACTCTCCGTTTTTGGAGCTGCGGAGTTCCTTCTTTGGCCGATGTTGGAGGAGACGAAAAGAAACTAAACAACGGGGAAGTGTCGTTAAACTGTCTTTAAGCCCCTAAGAGGATAGCGACCTCTTCGGAAACCTTCACTTCAAATGATCATCAATCTATTGTGCGCTACTCACTCACTCACTCTCTCCCCCTATGCTCGTGTGAAATCACGACTGAGTGCTCCAACTTGCGGGAGAGCTTCCCACCAACTTTATATCTCGGGAATCTTCATTTAACTTTCGGCGATAAATAAAAGAAAAATGGAATTTGCTACGTGACGATGGCTCTTTTTTCCTCATTCAGGAAACCTCAACCCCCAGTGATATTGATTAATGCTTTCACTTTGCTCTTTATAGAAATACTTCACTGAGCTAACAAAATCTTTCCTTGATGGAACCTAACGAATTTAAATTACAACTTTGAGAGTAATTGGGGACGCTTTGCATTTACTATTCCATCTTGAAGACAAATATGTATTGAGTGTTCGATAAATATTTTTGTAGTCAAACACAAACAATTTTATCGGAATGAAAGTAAAAATTTTCAATAATTTTATAAATTGTAATAAAGTTTTAAAACTCATTATGGACACAGCCTCTTTAGGTATTTATATAGTTCACAGACTCATTTAGATCTAAAAAGCGATTAACAAAATCGGATATACTAATTAAATAAAATAGGTTGAAAGTTTTATTGAGCACACTTTACATATAATCAGCCATAGAAAAAATAACCAACAATTGGAGTAGGTATAGATTCAGCTAAATCAACGTAAATCACAAAAATATCCAAACAAATAAGCGAATAAGGGCCTTGTAGTAATCATGCTTAAATATAAACTGAT
Source organism: Cryptocephalus moraei (assembly GCA_946251905.1). Classification (NCBI taxonomy): domain Eukaryota; kingdom Metazoa; phylum Arthropoda; class Insecta; order Coleoptera; family Chrysomelidae; genus Cryptocephalus; species Cryptocephalus moraei. The sequence goes on along the minus strand of OX276457.1, from coordinate 3,056,050 downwards.
GTACCTCTGGAGGCAGATCTCCCACCAAGCGTTCCGAGCCGCGAATACCTCCCCTATGGCCGAGGTATTCTTGTAGTACCTAATTGATGGTATCAGTCGATTCCCGTCTGGAAAGCCTTCGAGTTCGAGACGCCACTAATGTCGATAGTTTTACGCTGATATTCTTTTGTAGTGATTTGCCAAGGAAATAATTTGCGAGTATGACTTCTTTGGAGCGATCCGCCCGAGTTCATTCTCATAAAAGTGAACGTAAACATGGACCCGAGAAGGACCGACTATTCGTGGGCAACAACTAGACTTTGTGAATTAAAATCTAGAATGTTCCGAACCTAAGGAATTAAGATGGCGGATTAGAACAGCCTACTTATGCCGGTTCATATTGCGTATTTTCCAAACATCCCGCACGAGTACGCTCTTGATAATTAATTACCAACCTCGCCGATAAAACCAATAATTTTCCGAACTGTACAAATCAATGTTTCACCTTTTTTCATCGTCTCGCATGATTAAGGCTTATGATAATGTCGCGATGCAGCCCTAATTAGCGAAAATAGGTCGCCGTCCAAGCTAATTCAGCACCGAGGCGAGCTTAAACCGAAGGACGATACGTGACTCGTGGGTAAGCGGCAGGCACGTTCATAAAACAAACGAAACGTATTTATACGGATCGATTAGATACATCAATGATCAGTCTCCTAGCACCCTGTCAGGCTGCCCGTCTGAACGTCCGCCCTTCGACATGCCGCTGATTGAAGGAGCCTCGTGCCTACTGCCCTTCGTTTTACCACAGTAAGCAACCACTTCTTCCACTTTTATATACTCTTCTACCCTCTAATTATCATTTTTGCCCTTTATCAATGTTCTTTCCCCTATAGCATTAAATGTTCAAATGAATATTGTCCGTGTTGCCATGTCTCCTTTTTCAGTCTCTACCTGACTATATCCCCAACCAGAGCACTCCGTTTGGATCCTAGGTCCTCAGGCGTGTGACAATTATTAATTGTATTTAAAATCAGTTATGTTAATCAATTCATATATTAATATCGCACATTTTTCAACTCTTGAATCGAACTACCTACATTCCATTCATCGCTATAATAATCGAAATTTTCTGGGCACCGATTACAGCAAGAAAATATTTTTTTTATATTGTTAGTAGTCTTAGATTTAGGTATTACCCCATATATGCTATATCCTCTACTTCTGTTAATTTGTTTTATTAAACAGTGCTATCTATTCCTAATTGTAGATGCGTAAATACAGAGTGATCAAGAAATACTGTTTAAGTTGGCAATCCTACCTGGAGGATTTTTTTGTCTAAGGGTTTGCAACGATACACCGGAAATCTTTGCACTCTGCATGACAGCGACCAACGATTTTAGACAACCAGGATTGCTCAGTTCGCCGAATCTGTTAGGCAAAAACTCTGTGACGTCACCAGCGATGCTGTACAGAAGATAGAGATTTATTCATTTTACTGTAGTAAACAGTAAGATTTATCATTGTAAACTGTACGGATTACGTACCTACTCTACATAATCCATATTTACGTACGATATCCACATCACGTCATCCACAGATCAACACGTAAACGCACTTCAGCACCGGTGGTGACGTCACAAAACTGTCCAACATTGACAGCTAAATAAACACAAATATTTGAGTCGATGGCCAAAAACTTCCCGCAAAGATTGCATTGTGGCACGAGCCGTATGTGCTCGAGCCGGATCTTGTTGGAAGTAGCCATTTTCGCGCTCCTCTACGGTTAATTGGGCAACGAATGGCTGAAGAATGTGCCGAACGTATCGTTCTAAATTAACTGTGAAGTTGAAAAACACAAGACCAATTACTCTCTGCCGTGATACAGCCAGCCAAACACCAACTTTAGTAGGATGTAAAGTTGTTGTTCTAGCAGCATGTGGATTTTCACCAGACCAAATTCTGTAATTTTGAGAATTAACATAGCCATTGAGATAGAACCAGGCTTCATCGTAAAAAAGGTTTTATCCAGGATGTCATCATTGTTCATCTCCTGATTGAACCAGTTACAGAACTGGACGCGCTGTGGACGGTCAGGAGGATTTAGGGATTGGACCATCGAAAATTTGTACGGGTGGTATTTCAATTTGCTCTTCAACACATTGGAACAACTTCCATATGATATACCTGTAAAGTGACGAAACGGAATATGGGAAATTAGGAATAAGTGGAAATCGGAGAACTTTTGATAAGGATCAAACCTGTTTGAAGGGAAAGTTTCCTAACCGATTTGCGAGGACTTTGTTGCAGTCGGGCCCTGACGTCTTGCACCACATTTTCAGTAAGTACGGAGGGTCTACCAGGTTGCTTTCCTTTCTTCACATTGCCTGTATTCAAATATCGTTGAATTACGCGCAGGCAGTGTTGTTTAAAAACGTCGATAGTGATCACAACTTCAGGAAACATTTCTTGAAATTGGTGCAAAGTGGATTACAAGGAGTATTGCCATCCAGAAATGGGGTCATGAACTGCACTCCGAAAATAAGCCATGCCAATAGAAATACCTTGTTCTAATGTAAATAGAACCATTTTTATAATAAAAATTTGAATCGCCGCTCAAGTGTCAATGCTGTCACTGTCAAACATCGAAGTAGCTGTCAAGCAACCGTAAGTGGTCCCAGTTCTACCATTTTAAAGTAAAATTTAGGATTGCCAACTTAAACAGTATTTCTTGATCACGTTGTAGTTTTCCCTAGCTCGATACTGTTTCAGCAGGCTGACTATTAACCTCTTATTTATGCTTTCACCGTAATGAAAAGAAACTATTTCTCCACTTGTAAATAAAAATTTGGTTTGGAAGGAAGGAAAAATCATCTATGTCTTGCCAACACTTTATTTGGAAAACGCAACCGGTTTCGACCTACTGTGAGGTCATCTTCAGGGTTGACACAAAAAACTTAAAATAAACACTTCCAGGACGCAGCCAGAGAGGAAAGAACGTCGTTAACCAAATACAAGCAACTAGCTTGGTCAAAGATGTAAAATTAATTGTAACAATTCCGTTCCAAATCCTCAAAATTATCCAAATGGACAATGCGACTGGAAAACCTAGTAAGGTTAACCTGGCGATATAAGACCATCGTTAGATAACGATTTTAACGATTTATTTAACGATGGTCTTTTATTGCGTACTTACCAGGTTTTCTAATCGCAGTGTCCATTTGGATAATTTTATGGATTTGGAACGGAATTTCTACAATTAATTGTACTTCTTTGACCAAGCTAGTTGCATGTTAACGACGTTCTTTCCTCTCTGGCTACGTCCTGGAAGTGGTTGTTTTAAGTTTTTAAGTGTTACGCCTGAAGATGACCTCAGAGTAAGTCGAAATCGGTTGCGTTTTTCAAATAAAGTGATGGCATGACATAAAAATTTTTTCCTTCCGTCTGATCATCACGGCCAACTGTGTGAACTTGGACAACCTTCTTTTGTTGAAAATTAGGATTTCCTCTCTCTTCCTTACTGTAAATATTACATTTCCAATACAATAATTTTAATTTTTCTGTTATTATTGTAAATTTATACGTTAATTTGTTAATTATCATTTGTATATTGAGTTGTGTTCTTATGTCGAATATCTTTTTTTCGTAAAATACTTAGACTTTAATGGTAATAATATATAATTACCACATTGTCGTCTTTTCTGTTTACGGGTCAAATTTTGTTGCTTATATTCGAGACCTTGTGATCTACCTTTAATCACTCGTGTTACGCTCCGTGTGCTCCGTGTAAGTGTGGTTAGGAACGCCATCATCGTACTTCCCATTTGATGTCAGAGACGAAAGGTCGGCGAGCGTAAAAAGTACACTATCAGTAAAGGTCGTTTAAGCTTAACTGCGGCAGAATTGGATGTGTGATCTGGAATCGTGCGCTTAGGAAATTTTTCCTATCTGACGGGAATGTGAGTTTCTCTCAGGGTGTTGTTCACAAAGTCGAGCCTTTGCCATATTTTGAGAAAATCTCCCTACGAGGTGGGATGTGGAGCACGTCTTTCCGACTTTCCCAACATATATTCCAAAGAGTTGCCCTAAACGTCGCTACGGACGACGCCGCCACCTGCACATGCGTCTGAGGGTTTGAGTCTTTTTCGGAGAGGGTTTTCTCTACAGTTCGGTGTGGAAGGATCGTCCCTGGTACGAACGAGTGCTCACTGCCCTAGGAGACCTGTGACGTGCTATCGAATCGGTAGCCAATATTTTATGTATTGCTGTGAAGCCAGCTGTAGCTAGAGGCGGACCATTGTTCCTTGTAAATATTCAAGAAACGGCAAATAAAAACTCGACCACTTTCGTGATTGGTCACATCAGCAGCAAATATTTCTGTCGTGCGTTCTGAAAACCCTTGTCTTAATTTGTGCCCTAGCATCTCATACCGAGACGGTAAGAACAATCTTTATATAATTTTAATCTATAGCTTGGATCAGCATTTAAACGATCGATTTATTGTTTATAATACTTTCGTTACTTTGGGCAAGCGTTGCCCAAAGTGAGCGCTGAGCCCTAAGATACGTTGTCGGGTCTACCGAAGTGTCTGAGATCTGACAACCCAGTAAGCATTAATACGTACATAATACGTACATAGTATGTACAGGTAGGACGTAAAGTACGTACAAGATACGTACATTACCGGACGTAAGTACGTACATATGACGTCCTAAATACGTCCGTTTTCCACAAAAATGTACGTGCTGCGTACGTACAGGCGGTACGTACAATGTACGTACCGTCAGTACGTACAAGATACATACAGGACGTACATACAATGTACATACAGAGGGTACGTATCAAGTACGTACGTGGTACGTACAGGGCGTAAGTACAAAGTACGTACAGGACGTACGTACAGTGTACATACAGCATACAGCTGGTACGTACAATGGATATACAGGGTGTACGTATGAAGTACGTACAGAACGTACGTACGAGGTACGTAGAAGGCGTACGTACAAGGTACGTAGAGCACGTATGTACCAAGTACGTACTGATAGGTATGTACTAAGTACATACCTACTTTTTTTACTGCAGTACGTACTTTGGATATACTGGTTGTACTCACATAAAATATTATAAGGAGCATAATAAATGGCCAAAATAACGGCCGTCGTGGCAGCAAATAAATCAACACTAGAACTTAAAATCCCCAATATTGACCTTTAATACCATTCCAATTACGTCCAACTGTCAGTTGACAGTCTCTCTGTCTCCTGGAAGAGAACGAGAGAAGTTCTGCAAAGTCAAAAGTATACATGTAATGGCATTGTAAAAGTCAATCTAGAGAATAGGAAGTTAACATGTTGATTTATTCGGTTGAACGACAGGAGTCGTTCTGGCCATTGAATTCGCTTGTTATTATAGATCCAAACGATGTACAGCATTTAACAGAAATATTATTATTAGAAGCGAAATAATGGAATCCCAATTATAGGCGTACAATTTATTACGATTTGTAAATAATACAAATTTTGCACAGTACAAAAAAAATACAAATATACTAAAAAAAACGGATAAAATGCCTATGCGGGGCTTTTGGATTTCATCACAGTTTTATATTTTAGGCAATCTAGTGCTCTTCTTAGACACCTGCTGATTTCTACTTCGGCTTCTTTCTTGTCATTGCACTTGCCATATTTTATGGAAACACCTGAAACAGAAAAAAAAATGCCATCAGTGCACTTTCTATCTAGTATAAATGGTGTTACACCATTGATGTAACATCCAAACGGGAGAACAGATATGGTTAATTAAAGTAAAAAATAGTTTTAACAATTTTGACGATTATTTACACTAGTTATTGAAATAAATAATTCTTAAAAAAAATTGGTATTAAACATTAATCAAATGTGGTAAACCTAATTCCATCTAAAATATTTTGTGTAGATTTGAAACTTACCACGATGGGGACAGGAATAACATTGGCACTGAATTTTAGCTGAAAAAAGCAAACTTTTTAGACGCATGAAATTTTTGAAATAAATAAATAATAATAAAATGTGGACAAATCGGTTTTAAAATTTGTAAAAGATCATTACCTGCTGCATGAGTGATATTATGCTTAACACACCATTCGGATAATTATGAAGGAATATTTGAGGGAGTTTCTGAAAATTTTTCTTGAACAGATTCATTATAATTCTTGATTATCAAATAGAGTTTTAGATTGTGTTATGTTAGTAAAATTTTTAATAAAATTAATGTCATTTTCGTGATCAACAACTATGTCGGGATGTGTAGTATAAACGGTCACTGAAGAGCTAATATTTAAATGTACATTTTCAGGAATTTTTAAAGCAGGGTCGGTTGGTTATTGCTGATCATCACATAATGTCGGAAGGTTACAATAATTTTTAACAGTTTTTCACTTGACTGCTTATTTAATTAACTTCTGAAGCTGTTTTGACGCATTTTTGTAATGTTACTTGTTGTAATGTGTTACTTAATTTCGGACGTTTATTATGATCAGACATTTTGTGATGATTTACCTAATACTTTTCTTACACTAACGGTACTTACCTTATTAAGCCTCAATTGCACAAACGAATAACACCAAAAAAGATGTACTGGACGTATACCTGATTAACTCCTTAATTTTATTTAGGGTATACAAGCACAATTCACACCTCGAATTTTTATTAATGAAGTGTTCAAGTTAAAAAAATAGTAAAAAGCTTGGAAAATATGAACAAAAATGGTTAGGTAGATCTTGTCTCGACGATGGTTCGAAAAAGAATCTCCTTTCAGAACAAAAATTTCCTTTAGGGATTTTTTCTGGGTAGGTACCTGCTAAGGGTAGTCGAAGGTCTCAAGGGGATGTCATTAACACATCTGGGCAATTTTTTAAATACTGAAAATTCCAACAAGTGCCTTGGTTTATGACATGTCCGTTACACTTTTACAAGTAATGAATATATCTCTTGTATCCGAAGTACTAAAAATCTAAAAAACTACTGTTACGACTTAACATGTACGTATCTTCTTACACAACAAAATAGACTGCCAACAATAATTAAGACGAAACACTCGGTTTGATATTCAAAAATAAAATGAACATGAAATAAACGCAAATATCGTTTACACCCTCGACCCCCACTTTTAATTGTTTTTGTTTAATTTCAATTGTTTAAAGCGTTAAAGTTTAACTGCTTGTTTAACTTGATGCTGTTGAACGGCCTTTTGCTTAATCACTCAATGACTCAATCCCACAGCTGTTTTCGGGAATCTCGAGTAGTCCCCGTACGTATTGAATACATACTTTTTACTTCCCGTACGTACTGTAATTAAAAGGATCTAAAATTCTAAAATGTACGTCTTTAGTACGTACATGTACTAACATCTATAGTACGTACTTTTTTATGTACTATGTACGTACGTAATACGTACTGAAAAATACGTACATTTGACGCCAGTCTCCGTACGTACTGAAGACGTACCTTTTACTTCCCGTACGTACTGTTGCAAAAAGGACCTATAATGTACGTCTTTAGTACGTACAAAAACTAACATCTACAGTACGTATTTTTATTGTGTACTATGTACGTACGGAATACGTACTGAAAAATACGTACATTTTACGCCAGTCCCCGTACGTACTGAAGACGTACCTTTTACTTCCCGTACGTACTGTAGTAAAAAGGATCTAAAATGTACGTCTTTAGCACGTACATGTACTAACATCTATAGTACGTACTTTTTTATGTACTATGTACGTACGTAATACGTACGGAAAAATACGTACATCTGACGCCAGTCCCCGTACGTACTGAAGACGTACCTTTTACTTCCCGTATGTACTGTAGCAAAAAGGACCTAAAATATACGTCTTTAGCACGTACATGTACTATCATCTATAGTACGTACTTTTTTATGTACTATGTACGTACGTAATACGTACTGAAAAATACGTACATCTGACGCCAGTCCCCGTACGTACTAAAGACGTACCTTTTACTTCCCGTATGTACTGTAGCAAAAAGGACCTAAAATGTACGTCTTTAGCACGTACATGTACTATCATCTATAGTACGTACTTTTTTTATGTACTATGTACGTACATAATACGTACCAAAAAATACGTACATTTGATGCCAGTCTTTGTACGTACTAAAGACGTACCTTTAATGTCTTGTACGTACTGGCGTAAAAACGACCAATTATGTACGTACATGAGACGTACTGTGCTTACTGGGAACCTGATACATCGGGAGAATCTTTGCCTCACCATTAGTGCCCAGTTCCTTCTTCTACTCGTTTTTAAAAGTTGTTAAGCGTACTTTGTGGAGAATTGTAGACAGTTTTTTGTTCTGCTTGCGTAACCCTAGAAATGAAAATGTTTTGCTTTTTCTCGTCTCTTACTCTTTCGTCGTTCTTGCCAACCGAATACGACCAATGTGTTACAAACTATTCTGAAGAAACCGACTGAGACAACTAGTCCAGGAACTAGTACCCCATGTTAATATGAAAACTAGTATAAAATTACATCGTTCATATTGTTATGTAAAGTAAAGCAGTTAAGTAAAACTAAGTTTTACTTTGGCATTGGTCCAACACGCTCATATTGTGGAGGGTTTCTATTTTAAATAATGGCCCTCCAATAAATTTCTAAACAGCGATATACAGTGGTCAAATCAATGTAATGTAGACGGTTTTGTTTCCATGTCCTGAAAAAATAGCCATGATTATGTCCGCAATCGCGGACGAAACGTCGGCATTGACATAAAACATCCGTAACAACGATCGTTGTTTTACTTTGGGGATAAATCAAAAACGTTCCTGTCATTACATCTCAGCTCCCCGAGAACATTACCCTATTCAAGGACAATATAGAAGAGGAATTAAGTAACCTTAAGACAATTACCCATAGTGTTACATATGAAATAAACGTAGAGAAAAAAAAATTCAAAAGGCGGCGAGCTTTACTAATCTGGGACACCGAAATCTAAACAGCAGTAAAAGAAAAACAACAGCCATATCCATAATACTTAATAAAAACCTATAGACATACATACCATACAGAAATCTATAACCAAAAAAGAAATTCGGCTAAATAGGTATCAAGAACAAAACACGAAAAATACTGGGAACGTTTTATTTCAAATAGGATACATGATAATACACAAGGATTGTTCATAAAAGGGAGGAGATGAGTTGCGCGCAGCGGTCATTTTCTACCTGAATACAAGTTATCTAATTCATACCAATGAGCGATTTTGTAACCATAGGTGAATATGGGATATAACTTGATGCTAGACAGGCTTTTAAGAATTAGTAGCGTAAGCCATATAAATATTAGAATCCAACGAATTTAATTACCAGAGAACTTTAGGTTTGGGTAACGACTATAGCTATTTAGTAGGGTCGAGGAACGGGAATCTTGTTGCATTTGCTGAATTAGTTGGGGCGTGTACGCCCTGAATAGCAGAAACGCGGAAAATCGCATCTTCGAGACTTAACCAGGCAAAAAGACGGGTCTTGTAACGTATCAGGAACAGTCATAGATCGAGTAGAGTCGAGTAACTGTCTAATTAAAATATTATAGGGAAAGTTTTGGCTAGGGACTTGGTACCGAAGAAGAGAGAAGAATGTGCTCCAAAGGAAAAGAAATTCGATTGGTAGAGTTTTATTAAAGGAGGGGGCCGGTTTTTACTTTGGTAATTTTTTCTTTCCTTTTGGAAGGTCTTGGGCCTTGAGAGAAGTTAAAGTTTTATTCTCAAAGGCAAAGTGTACGAGTTTAAAGTTCATTATGCCATAGTCGTAGTTTTTGGGATTTTTAGAGTTCGTTACGCGAGAGTCGTAACTATTGGGCGGTTTAGAGTTTAATACGCGAGTCTTTCTTTACATTAGGGATGTAAATCAGAAAGTTTGAGATTTCGTGAGAAAAGTAATTTTTGTGGATTTTCAGTTCGTCATTCGAGAGACTTAGTTTAGAAGGTTTTTGATTTAGTTTAGTCGTTCATGCTTTTTCTTCTCGCTGGTGTAAAATGCGAGAATTAAAGGGACTCTATCGGGCGAACGATGTTGCGAGAGGCACCGTCAACAATAGTACCGCGTCGAGACCAAACTGGTACGCACGAGAAGGTTCCTAGGCCACTAGGTGAGTCGTTCCTGATTTGAAAGGATTGTGTCGTCCTTGATTCTGATTTGGTTGTTACGTCGATAGTTCGACAGCTGCTACAATTTCGAACCGTTTAACATAATTTTGAAAAGTCCCTTCCTCCGTATCTCATAGCGACAGCTTCCAATATACAGATATAGTAGCAGTTTCAAGGGAAATTGTGTTATTCTATTAACTAATATTATTGGAGAAAATTTGTAATATTTGTTTGGGTTTTATTGCTTTTTATTATATAGACGCTAGGTGAATTTTCCTTTAAATGGTAAAAATTATGTCATTTTGAGAAAAAAAAAAAAAGAAAATGAAATAAATGCATCCAACTCCCACAGAATTTTATAATTGTAATCCTTGATGCAGTTTCACTATTCACCAATATTCCTCTAGACTCTGTGTATGTAGCATTGAGAATCACTGGAAATATATTGTAAGTCAATATTCACTTACAAAAAGGACCTGGCACGTTTTATTAAATTACATTTTAATATCATGTGTCTCACCTTCAATGACAAAAATGAACAAATCTTTGGCATTTCCATTGTTTTTAAAATGTATCTAATAATAGCTCAATTCGTTACAGACGATATTTTGGCAAAGTTTATACCTACGCTGTTGTGAATTACCTTTCTTATAGAAAAATGTAGATGGCATCATTTGCACAATCACCTTAGAAAGGAAGACGAGATTTTATACATGTTTAATAAGGTTAACTCTCTTAAACAATTATATGTATAAGTAGATATTTTAAAGCCAAAGTTGGACTCAGAACCAAACGAACGACAAATGAATAGTAGGGGAACGTCGTAAAAGAAATAATACTAAGTTACCTATAAACTAAAACTATAGAGAATGGATAGATTCCTCGCCAACAATAAACACAAAAGATGGACATGTCACAATGCGAGTGGAAATACTCACAACGAAATAACTTCACCATTAGTATAAATATACGGAGGTTCCAAAACGTTGTAGTATTAAATACATTTACTGTAGACATCAAATGGTAAGAGCAGCAGTCATATGTTAATACAGAGATATATAACTATACCAATAATCAAACGACATCGATATGAAAAATCCAAACTATATTCAATACCAAGACGATAGTGACGATAGACTGAAAAATAAATCATCATTGAGCGAAGTGGTGAAATATTTGTACGAAAAATTCGATCACACAAAAAACACAAATATAGCCCGAAAGCAAGGACAGGCTAAAAATTAGCATTGCAGACAAAGCTAAAAAAAAGGACGGAAAGAAAGGATATCTAACACAATCGATGTCGTCTGTGTTTCCAGGATTAAACACTTGCCTCCGGCTTAGCCACCTAGTCCTCATTCTTTCCACATTTCTTCGAGATATATATTGGCATTTTAGAGCCTGTTCTAAAATTATTTGATTTTGTATTCTTATTATGTGGCTTTTCCATTTTTTGTCTGTTTATTTCTATTTGTTGTATCGATTATATTCCTAATTTTAAATTGAAATTTAACTAAATATAAGATTATTTTTTTCCAAAAATATTTATTACATTTAGTAAAACTGTAATTAAACAGTGCCATTAAATGTAGACACTTTTTTAGTGACATTCTATATATTGTAGCACTTCGAAAACAAAAAAAAAAAAATTGCAGTAAACAACTTGGATCACTATTTAACCATTACATCCCATTTGGAGATTATTTTGACGGTATGTCAATACACATATATCTTCATAAAACTAGGATCTTTATGTATGTAGAATGAAATAGAGGCAGGAATCCTTTTTTTTCCAAAATCTTGAAGAAAAACTTACACTTTTTTACAGCTCTATTTACGCTCTGCTTGGGGAAGATGTTTATCACTTAGTGCTCCAAAAATCTGCTGTTAATGTTATCAAAATAATAATTGTTTAGTTCAGTGGGGACAGATTAATACCTGGTAACTATTGTAATGGAATGTGTGGGACGGGGGCAGTGGGAATAGATTTGTCAAAACTGGTCGACGGACAACATAAATAAGTGTTGTCAATACAAATTAGATAATTGTTATATTAGTAGTTAATGTTAGGTTAAAATAAGTTAATGAAATAAAACAACTTCTGTAGTTTTGTGATTTACCAAGAGTCAAAACGTTACACAATTTGTATCCTAAGTTTATGAAGATCAAGCCTTCGAATTCAGTTGTGACATTTACCAATCAAAGTTGGAACGGAGGTACCCTTTGCAAAATGTATCCAATAATAGTCTGAGCTGAAAAAGCTAAGAGAGGTAGTTACACGTGTAATCATAGAGAAACATCATTATAATCGTAATAGCGTGCATAAACTACTTTCATATGAACGCTACATTTAACTACTTTCAGATACTATGCAGGTAGTGTGTAACATTAGGTAATATATTACGGTATATTTTTTTTTTCTTTTTTATCAAGAATTAAAAATAAGTACCTTGTTTTGATAGAGCAATATCAGATAAATACATAAATTCCTATGACACGGTATGAATGCTGATTTCTATCGATGAGATTCTTATAGAGCGAATCCGTTCCGTTGATGAAATGCCTCGATTGACTGAAATCCATTCAAATGCCTATCTGACGTCGTTAAGAGAAGCCCTTATCTGATTCGACATCAATTTTTAACCTCTCGCCCTTTTTTTCCTCCTGCCGGCTTCAATCTGCGTGCCAGCATGTCTGCTAAAAAAACACCACCCTCTTTAATATCTTACGGTCGGACGGCTTACAGGACATTCGGCAAAAAGCTGAAAAGAGGGATTCAATGTCAGGCAGTGAGAGGGTGCAGTAGTAGCTGGCGGGGGGTAAGGAGAATGAGGGTGTTTCATTTTGGAGAGGGGCCAAATTCCAATATCGGAATATCCCAGTGAACTTTTTGCAAATTGTCCAGATTTTTCGCTCGGATTAGTTACTTCGGGATAAATTACATTCCCCGAAAAATGAACTTGTACAGATCTCATTCATTAATCGTTACATTCAATTGACTGAAAAGAAGATATTTATCTGCTGAATGAGATGCCGAGGCAAAGTGTACAATATTTCAATGTGTAATGTTGAAATGAGAATGATATAAAAAATTTAAATATAAGCTGGGCTACCATCGGGAGGTGCTGTTGTAACAGTAATAACAGTGTAACAGTTTTAACTGTGTATGTCAACGTATTTGTTTTGTATGTGTGACGCCGCACACTTCGAACAACAGGAGCCCTAAAACAAAACAACTCGTTTGCGAGCCTGAAGATGGCTTCTAGGAAGCCGAAACCGGTCGCTCATCTTCAATAATGCAGTTGGTTAGGACTTGGTGTTTTCCTTTGGTTAAATTACCATGGCCAACTTTGAGAAGCTGGACAACCTTCGGCCGTTGTAACAGTGATTTGTGAACCTCTGAAGATGCAATCATAAGTACATTCACTTGTTGGCCTTATTTTTCTGTCAACTTCCGGTGATTATAAAGCTTTTAACAGAAACTGGAATGAATTGGTACCGTTGGTTGTGAAACAAATAATATAGGCAAAATATAGCGAAACAAAATCCCCCGTTGGCATTATTTGCACTGACAAGATTGTAAGTTTCTTGCCTACATCAATAGAAAAATAGTTTCTTAGCATCTAATTATAAATTATCTTGTATCACATGATGTTAAGATAGGAATGAAAGAATTTCTCAAAAAAAAGAGAGGATTGGGCATGAAATATAAACGTCATCACGGAAACTGCCACCACATCAATCAGTTGTGGTAAAGTATATAAGGTAGTAAGAGAATTCAATCCATTTATTATTTTCAGTAACATTTAGCTCAACTTAGGTCATCATTAAATGAACAACAAAAAGGTTGTCTTTGCCAACTAAGCAATCAGATCTTTACTTACAACTTGTACTTCACCACGAGCTAGAATTAGAACAAAATAGATGATAAGTTCTTTGAAATAATTAACAACAGAGATATTTGAAAAAACACAACTTAACGAATGATGTATCAAAATTGCAACGAAGTTCAGGTGCCATTGGTTTATGATCGTACTAATTTATTTACACAATGGCCTTTTAATTGGCATAGTGAAGTTTTAAGTTCATCAAAAATACGAATTGATTTTAAAATAATTTTGATCCCCTAAAGTATTTATATCCGCTCATACCATAAAATACTAATAGGTAACCACACCACTATGCGTGACTACTAGAGAAGTTTATCATTGACTGTCATTTAAAAAATTACGCGTTTTTGACTTTCAATGCCACTGGCAAAGTATACCATTTTTCTAACTTAACCCCTACATTGTTCGAAAAATGATAGGGTATTATATATAAAATGTTATATTATAACAATACCCTTTCGTGTGAGACTAAGATAGTCTTATACAAAACTAATTTATTTTAATTACTAAGTTCTTTCAATTGATCCTTGACGCCATTTTGCATGATTAGAATTTTGATAGTTTAAAAAAGTAGTCAATTTTTATGAATATGGGTGCGAAGTTTCTTCAGTTTTGTTATTCTTGTGGAAGTTTTTGATATAAATTGCTTACTACCAACATTTTTCCTATCCCGAGAGACTAATATCATTTATTTTACTTGTCAATGGACTTCTTGCAACCATATTTTTAAGTTCTTACGTTTTTAGCGGGAAAAACTATTTTAATGCTTAAATCCTTTTTGTTGCTTGGCAGTGTAATGTTAATAGCTAGTTAAAAGCGTTTTACATATGCAACATCAATACATGGTGTTGCAATATAGCAAAGAGTCATGTGAGCTTTGGTCTTTTTGTATGGCTTGCGTGTACGATCGCTTGTAGGGGAAGTTCTAAATATAATTTCTAATAATTTTCATTTGTGCAGTAAAGATTGAAATACTAATTATTTATAAATTTTTGACCTTTCAAAGAAACTATGCTGGAAATTTGGTAAAACTGAAATTGGCACGTATAAAAGAGCCATATAAAAATTTAGTCAAATTAGTTAGACCGTACCTATGAGGAAAAGTCCAATCATGACCCGATTAACGCTAAATTACCGCAAAGTAATAAAGACCACGAACTAAATATATTGAAGAATTATTATATTAAGAATGATATAATCAAAGCATTGTCACACGCCTGAGGGCCTAGGGCCCAAAGGAAGTGCTCAAGTTGGGGGTGTAGCTAGGTAGAGACGGCAAAAAACATGGCGAAATGGACAATGTTTATTTAGACACTAAGACTGCAGGGGAGAGAACATCGGAAAGTGGTTGCTTACTTGAACTTGCGGAAGGGTAGCAGGTACGAAGCTTCCCCAAAGAACATGGCGAGCAGGGCGGACTCTCGGACGGGCAGCGTGACGGGGTACTGGAAGACTGATCCCTTGATCGATCTGAGCGATCCGTATAAATACTCAAGTGATGTTTATGAACGTGCTCCGTTGCCTGTCAAGTCAGTGCGAGTCAAGTATTGTTCTTGTGTCTAGGTTACCTCCGTGCTGATTTAGATTAGGCGGTGACCCAGTTGCGCTAATTGGGGCCGTATCGCGACAGTATGAAATCAAGAGAGTAAACAACTATAAAACTTTTCGTTGTATATTTTTCATATTGGTATATATATATATATATATATATATATATATATATATATATATATTATATGTGTGTGCATAGGTAGATCATTGTTGACATAATTCTTATACAAAGAGTTGTGGCTCTATCTAATGATTCTATCGACATAATTTCAAAACCAGAGCATTACCAGGGAAATAATGTTCATTTTTAAAGTGTCCGACAAAATTACCAGGAAACTAATTAAGCACTATTAAAAATTAAAAATAAGGTAATATTCATAATTATATTATGCGGTTATGTACGCGCTCTATTATATTTATATCAGTCATGTATTAACTTTAATTTATTTTCATTATATATAAATCGTGAAATCGTAAAACAGTAAATCGTCCTAAAAGTTTTTGACTGCATACCCAGAAGAGTGGATTTTCTTTAATATCCATTTATTATAGCAGTCAGAATATATAAATTATAAATTTTTATATAGTATATGATATACTATTTATAAATATAGAATCAGAAACAAACTTCACAAAACTAACAGAGGATATCCTCATCAGATCTCACAAGGAGACAAAAAAGTTGACAAGTCACATACGCAATAATGAAAAATGGGAAGACTTCAAATTAGCGTTGATGAAACCAAACAGAACTGCGTTGCAAAAATTCAGAACAGGTAAAAAGCAAGAGTGCATGATAGATGCATTATTTCAGATTATTGATAGATTATACTTTGGTGATCAGTTTTCGATATCACTCTTATGAATCGTAGTCTGTCCCATTAGTGTGCTTCAGCTAGCATGTGGATTGAGAAAGAATTTATCTGGCTATAGTATACTGCCCCCTTCCCAATAGTGTCATGTCAATTCATTCGTCGTTTCGGAGTCAAAGCTGCGGTGTTCGTCTCACGGTAAATAATATCCCTATTGATTTTCTGTTTGCCAGGCTTCTCCTTCGTTTTGAAATTTGATCAAAGCGAACAAGCAGGAAAATTGTGGGAAAGATTTATCACGACAGTTTGGCAATTTAGAGAAAAAGACAACCGCGCATCATCTCGCAAGCTATCCAGATCTAGGAGCCGATACCATGAGGGTGGTTATTTGGGTGACACGGACTCACCACGACGCCGACGACTCCGTTCCGCTCGCAAGGATCGACAGTTATGTAGGCTAGATTCGACCGACCGGCAAAATCAAAGTTAGGGTCGATATCCGTATGAATCTCACTCACCGAGCGCAACGAACGAAGGTCGGCACCCGCGTGGCCCCGATTCGTCGGCTCTGGCTTGTAATACCGAAAGTGAGGGCCAAAAACCTTGCATACATTGGAGCCTTCCGGAGTTCTCCTCTGTTGCCAAGGCATCGACTTCTCCCTTTAATTACATACAATCTTGAGAAATTATCTGAATATTCTCTGCCCAGATATATGTGAGCCAGATATTTCATCCTATGTACTCCAATCTGAAATGGAAAGTGTTGGTCACATATCATACATTACCTCCCCACCATAGATGGCAAGACATCCCGATTGTCCAAATACAATCCTCCCACAAATTGCCCTGCCATTTTTCTTTTAACCATCAATCCTGAACTCAAAGCAATTACGAATCTTTCTCATGTATTACACTACACGACACATAAATGTTACCAGGGCAACATGGAAGAACTCTATCTACCCTTGCAGTACTGCCTTACACGAATTATTGCAATTATCGCCAGTAAAACCATATTGGCAAGCTTTATTTCAACGCCGACTTTAATAAAATGGTTAAATCGCTAACAGAGCCGGACAAATGAAGAATCTAGAAGAGATCTTGGGCCTATGTAGATCGTTGCCACATGTGTTCGCTCTACACCGAACATGGCTAGATCTGTTCTTCCAATAGCTAAAGTCGGGGGAGGGCAGCATGTAGACTGTTTCAGGCAAAACATGTACAGTGTACGGCTCTAACTACCGTTTAGCACCAAGATATAGCGATTGACACCTGAAGCGCTTGATTCACTATAGAAATCTTATAACTTATTTAGGATTCAATTTGAACTATGACAAGAGGAACATTGCACTACAATTTAGTTTATTCGTGCCTAGCAAGTCATTATGGCTGGCTGGCACACAAAGATTTAAAAGGGCAGAACATCTAGCATTAGAGGAAAGTAATATCAGTTATAATGCTGTCATGACCTTTACCCGATGTAAAGATGTATCCTATCTGTTGGCGTGACACTAAGATGCAGGCAAATGACCCTCCCCGAAGAGACACCTATGAAATAACCATACAGACAAATGTGTCTCTTATGGGGCAGGAGATCCACTGGCGTACAAACTATAACATTGTAGTTTTCATTAAAAATAAACTATAAAAAATTAGAATGGTACTCAAATAATAGAAACAAAAGGTAAACGACAATTTGGGAAAGAAAATTTGAAAAGACTGTACAAAGTCGAAAGAAGGGAAAACAAAACTGAATATACACAAAGGAGGATGAAGTACTCAATATAAACAGCAAGTAGTTCTATATGATACAAAACATGAATAAAAAACCAACTTTTTCGATCAACTTTCAGCCAAAATTCTTAAATTTATACATGAGATACAACTAACACAATATTAGATGTTATCACTTGTGTGCTTCCTAAGGGAACAAATGGTAGGAACGTGACGATAGTGTTATAATCAGAATACCATTATACGAATTGACCAAAGAATGTGAAAAATTTATGATTCAAAAGAGCGTAAGAGAAAGACGTGTGTTGAGGACAACAATATTCAATCTCGATTCAGATTATAGAGCACTATGTGGCTGTAGTCTAAATTACCCAAAACTGTATTATGTGATATTAAGAATAGATAAAGTCACGAATCCAGCACTTTTAACAAGTATTAAGAAGGAAAAGAAACTATTATCAGTTATCAAAACGGGGATAATGCAATACTTGCAATTATGAAATTATGAAAAGTTAAATATATCACCTACTTAGGTTTATCAGACAGGACAAAATCACAAAGAGGAGAAATATATATGGGAGTTGTTATTATTTATCATACTCGAATAGTTCCAATTACCAATTTTGTAACCAAAAGCGCTATAAACGTAAGAGTTGCCATGATGATTGGTAACTTTCGGAATAGAGATGAGACATAAAGAAAAAGTCATATGAACGTGATAATGTCACAAATATTATTTACTTACTTGCTGCTTTGGGCGTTCAATATTCAGTAGTTTAACAAATGGTCTCCAATAAAGTTAAAAGAAAAGAAATTGGCGGAATTTGCGAAATCTCAGATATCAGTGAATACGGATATAGTTCATCAATATAGAAGAGAACTGGTATATCCCCAAAGAAAAATAAAACAGCAAAAAAAAATAGTATGGAAACAATGGGGCATATATGTAAAATGTAAATAATTGGCATTTCATTCTTCCTTGTTGTGATTACTTTAGAAAATGTTTATAAATTTTCTTATTATTTCTCTAACGATATAATTTATTTAATATCATGATTACATAAATATAATTTTCTGCAACGTAATAATAAAAGGAAAATTTATATTACATCCAAAAAAATCAAACAATTTACCAAGCTATCAAACTGTGGGCAAAGTATGGTTACAATTTTATGTCTTTTGTGTCAATCACAGCGCAAAATGTTTGCTTTTTAATTATTGTTTTATCTGAGCGGTATAAATTGCTTGTGGAATATTGTGATATTGTACTACCGACATATGGGGTTGAATTATGTATATTTAACTTATGTCATCTACCACATGTTGATTACTTTCGTATTTTTTATAGGTACGATTCTTAGCTAATCATATAATTGAATATATATTTACATTCTTCCTTTAAATAAACCACCTTCGAATGTTAGTAATTTAGACAGTCCGTCTGTGTTCCTGAACATTTACTTGCTAAGCAATCCCCGGCGAATTACAATCGGTTTCTTGTAACCCAATACGGCAACACGATATGGCAGACGAAGGAAATACGGAGGGGCGATGCTCTTTCCTCAAGAGCTCAAGACCACGGCTAATTGCCAAGAAGTCCTACCAGCGGGTAGCACACGATGTCGTTTAGCAACCAAATTGGACGGATCAGTGATCCAAATCAATAACGAACGTCGTCCAAACATAGGTCAACAACAGACAGACGACAATGAAAGCAGAAGGAACCATTAAACTGGTTCCAAGAGTATAGATATTATTCACGTGACTCATTCTTTAAGGGAACATGCGTTGAGCTATACAATAAGAAAATAGTTTGTGAGATGACTAAAAATGTAGTGGAAATCCGTTACATTGGTCTCTTAAGATATTCGTCCTGGCAAGACAATTCGTTTGTTGTGCTAATATTCTAAGATACCTAATCTAAATATCCATTGTTTTCCGAATCAAGAATAGTTTTCATTCCTTTTTTAAATTATTTTATACAAGATTCCCAATACGAAAGTTGGGTAAACTATTTTGGATTAGAAGGATATCCTTCTTTTATCAGATTTGTTTACATGATATTGGTAGGGTACTTTTTTGTTTCGATTAGCGTCATTAAAGTCACCTAGAAATGCAAATTAGCTGTTATTGTAAACCGAGTGTTCAGAGATGGCATATGATACGTTTTTAGTGTAATGTGATAATGTTAGTAGTACTTAATTATTCATCGTACGCTTCCATTTTATCGCATATATAAAACGGAGTTATAGTGTACAGACTTGATTCGTGAAGACAATGTAAAAGCTGTTAGAGTTCTCGAGGAGCTAGTGAATGTGTATTTACGCACATAAAATATGTAATTTTTCCCTCAAGTACTTCTTTAAAACCGGAAAAACATGTAATGTGTCCGAAAAATATGCCCTATAACCGCAATAGCCACTCGGCCAGCATCAGTACATCAAGAAAGCAGCAACTATCTGTGTCTATAGAGAGGACGTGTTGATCTAATGTCATTTCGTGGTAAAAGGCGTATTGGAGGGTAAAGTTGGAGTGATGTACACCCCGGAGGAGTAGAACCGCCCCAACACTCATACCAACTATCCGCAACGGCTCTAATTCTATTTGGAAAAGTAAAGTTTGTTTGTAACCGGACCGAATCCGCCTTCACCCTTTGTTGGCTTTATTTTAAGTTCGTTCCCTTTCTCTCCCTTTCTCTTTCTAGTTCACGGATGGACTCTCCAAGGGTCGGACTGTTATCTTTCTGTAGGGCCACAATAGACGCTATTTTTTTTTATTTTGGAAGGACTCTTGTCCTCGTTTATTAAGTAATTAAATCCTATCGGGGGAACAAACGTGTCACTTTGTAAGGAAACTAATTGGGTAAAATTATTGCGCAGTGAACTACTAATTCCACATTTTTAGAGTAACCAGAAAACATCTTTTATAATGTTTCATGAGAATGCTTGATTATAAGAGTAACTATTTTTAGGGCAAGCGGTAACAGTAAGCAACATGAAATATATAATCCAACAATATATCTCAAATTGATAATAAGTAAGAAACCAACATTTTGGGCCGAATAATTTGGTTTCAACGGAAACACTTTAAATGTGCATGAAGATTTAATGATTTTTACAATATTTGATTATTTTGTGAGTTTACTAAAGTTACATTCTGGCATCTTAATGATCTAAGTAAAAAAAGAGTTAATGAAAATCTAAATTCCGTTAAATATAATGTATATTTGCTGCTCGGTTAATCCACACTCGTAAATCAATGAGGTCGTTACTATATATAAATAATTTGCTTATTAAAGACTACTTCATTTCTTTCGAGATCTAAATAACAAACAGTATTTTATCATTTTGACGGACAGTTTTTTTTCTATGATATTTTTAATGTCTGTTTAACTATTTTCTGAAGGAAATGCCATGGAATAAAACATTCGTTTGACGCGATTTTTTAAAATCATTCAGTATTTAGTTTATCTCTCCAGTTGGTGTGGTACTGGAATCCCTTATAGAAACAATCCAGACAAATTCCGACTTTTGCCCAGGCGAGGCAAACAACTTGCTCGCAATCCCTATTAGAATTTTGGTACGTAGAGTATAAGTATACAAAACGAAGCACCAAAAGATTTGGAACAATCACATGTTAAAAATTTGACTCTTAATGCGATTTTTACATCGCAATTGAATTAACAAACGAAAATTACTTGGAAAATTCAGTATTACCTAGACATTTCATGTGCCTCTTACCACTCCTAACGTAGCATTGCATTCCATTAGGTTTTTGTTTCAAAACTGTTCTTTATGATATTAATTATGTTATACGATATAGCGCTTTTATCTGTTCCTATTTTTATAATATAGTTCTTTTAGCAGTTCATTAATTTGCAAATAAATTACGTATATTAAATACCAACATCAGACATGTAATACAATTGCTTTTATTGAGAATCCGTCCAATAATTATCGCTAAGTAAGTAATTTACCCCATCCACCATTAATAATCCTTTTAAATTTGGTTTAGATTGAATTACTTGATTCAAATGAATCCTTTAAAAATAATATCTTTATGAAAATAAAAATCTTTTAAATGAACCTAGAACACGAGGATATTTCTTAGCAATAAATTTATTATTTTTGCACCTGTTCCCAACTTGATATTTTTCCCAGATAATTTGATTTCATATCAGGGTGGAGTGGGGCATGGGGCACCTATAGACAGTTAAAACTAAATCGCTAAATGGACTTCCTCGTTCTGTATATCTGTTAAAAAACTGCACATCTACAACATCTCTAACATTTCCATGATAATACGCTGGCGATTCATCTACCTGCATCCATATAAGACGTCTAATACACAAATCAACCCTTCCAGAAAATCAGGTAGGTCACCACACACGAACATGGAAATTTACTTCGTTCAAAGTTCCATCAAAGAAATGAGGACCATTACCATTGAATCGAGTATTTCTCCACACACATTTTCAATGGAAATTCTGATCACTATAATTGCGCAAATTATGCCTGCTACCTTGGGCGTTATTATAAAATGTCGATTCGTCAGAGAACATTAAGATGTCTAAAAAAATTTCGCCTTCGCCTATCTTGTTTAGTTTAAACAATTAAAAAACCCTAATAACCTCTAGGTGAAAAGATAAACATCTTCCTGAACCTGAACAGATGAAGAACTTTTTCTGTTTTTATGACATTTTCATATAATCGAAAAATTTTGTGCTCAATACAATAACTGCTAAAGTAATAAATTGACAGCAATGGCTTTTGAATGTTGTATTCCACTCGTAAGCAGTTTACAGTTTCAGTAATTGTCATTGAAATTTCCTAGTAAGCCATTTTTTTGCAAGTAATTTTCCAGGCCTCAGGAAAGATCGGTCGTTTTGGGAACAGCTTATTCTTACATAAACTCTCATCAGAAACAGAAAATTGGTAGGAAATTGTTTGATACGGTGTTTATATTCCGAGCTATTGCACTTTCTCTTAAGATATCTCGATATTCTCACCTTAACTTTTTAATAAAAACCCCATGGCATGCCAGGAAAAGGTAGATTTATAGATAGGATATATAGTAATATAACACACGATGTGTCAAAAAAATGCATACCTACGAGGTGTGAAAAAATACAAACGTCAAAATTTTAAAATATTTGCAAATAACTTTTTCTCTGTACATTTCTCAAAGATATGTTTTACACAAAAGTTGTTCGTCTCTATAAGGGCAATAAAAAACCTAAGTAACATTTTTCTCTCAGACGCGAAATATTTTTTTTTATTTTTTTTATATTTTAGCAAAAATAACTTTATTTTTGTACGTTTTTCGCCAGATTCTTTAAAACAAAAGTTGTTCGCCTATATAAGAGCAACAAAAAACCTTAGTAATATTTTTCTCTCAGACGCGAAATAATTTTTTTCTTATTTTTTATTTATTTTTGAAAAAAATAACTTTTTTTCTGTACGTTTCTCGAAAGAATGTTTTATACAAAAGTTGTTCGCCTCTATAAGTGAAATAAAAAATCTAAGTAACATTTTTCTCTCAGACGCGAAATAAAAGTGTTTTGATTTTTTTAAATAACAAGCCGCCATTTTGAAACCGATGGACCGATTTCGTCCATTAACGACATCGACCGAGATATTCGGCCAACTGATTTTTGTTCAAACTTTTGTATCGATACGTTAAACTAGGTGTCAAAAAAATACAAACGTCAAAATTTCAAACTTTTTACATCTAACTATTTTTATGTACATTTCTCAAAAATATGTTTTATACAAAAGTCGTTCGCCTCTACAAGGGCAATAAAAAACCTAAGTAACATTTTCCTCCCTGACGCTAAATAAAAGTTTTTTGTTTTTTTTTTTAAATAACAAGCCGCCATTTTCAAACCGCTAATACGATTTGGCCCATTAATAACCTCTATCGAGATTTTAGGCCAACTGATTTTTGTATCAAATTGCGTTGTGATTTTTTAAAAAAAATGCGGCCTGTAGCTTGCCGACAAATTTCGTTATATCCTATATGTATATATACTGAAAACCGCATTTTAATTCCCCTTTTTTCGACTTCGTTAACGAATGCAATACTAGATATAAATCTACCAAAATTCAACCGCCTTCCAGAATCACCATTGTATATAGCTTCGTGTAACTGTGGGGTGAACTAAATTTATATTTCATTAGAAATCTGCCAATACTGTGTTTAATTATCTCGGTATTCTTAATAATTTCGTGATGAATTATATGGTGATTGTAAGTGACAGTGCCTTCCTTATCATTTACAGCGATAGTCTTACATTGTTCGCCTTTGCATATGCTATGTTTCCAGTTCATCCGAAGTCCCATCACGCTATCTCTATATATATAAAAATGGATTGCTGTTCGTTAGTCTACCTTTAACTCGAGAACGGCTGGACGGATTTTGGTGATTTTGATCTTGAAATATTTGTGGAAGTTCAGGGAAGGTTTTTATTGTGAGAAACATAAATAATAAGTAAGGGAAATACTGAAAAAGTGCGTTTTGTAATTTGACATTTATAATCAAACAAATGAAAGTATAGTGTCAGTTGGTTGTCAAATAAATAAATGTCAAGACGATTATTACAATCTATCATCAGTTTGTCAGTGCGCGAGAACTTTATTGATTTTAAAATGCTAAGGAGAAGATGGACTTAGGTCGTCGAAGTTAATCAAATGTGCAACGAGACGAGCTCTCACGTCCAAATGGCACTGACGACTGACGACCGGTGAGAGACAGATAACATTCGTATTGGTATGACAGAATTACGTTTAACAGTATATAATAGAATCGAACGAGTTCGGGCACGTCTTATACAACAGCATTTAGATCGACAGGGCACCGACTCTACAAAGTCTACACGACGCCAACACAAAAGCGGGAAGTCAAGAAACCAAGAAGAGTCCTGAGTAAGTCAAAGCAACTTCACCAGGACACCAAGTCTACAAATTCTACAAATTTGAAACGACGGACATATCCAGTCACTGCAGCTGGAGGAAAAGCCGCCAGTGATTACAACTCCAAAACTTCAAGAACTTCGACACCAACACAACGTCGGGAAGTCAAGAAGACAACCAAAGTCCTGAGTAAGTCACAACCACCTTTTCCAGAGAATTAAGCTAAAAATTTCACAATTTCAACTACGACAAGATATAACAAGCAGATGAGTTGATTCAAGAACAAGAAAAAATAGCCCAATAAATCATATAACTACAAAATAATTGCAAGAAAAACGGAAGTGCAAGAAAAACCAAGGAATACTTACAAAAAAGGATTGATCACTTAGAAGCACTATGGGGGAAAGCCCAAGAGAACAACGAGGCGTTCCATGAACTTGGGTTTGACGATCAGCGCAATTATATTAGATCACACTATTTCAAAAGGATCGAGGAAAACTACAAGACAATTCGACTGTACCTGACGTCAAACGAATAAAACACCCAAGAAATAAGTCTATGAGGTACAAATACAAGACCCAAAACCGAAAGTGAAGAAACCCAAACAACAGACCGAACAGAATTACCGACGAATCGAACTAAAGGTAAAAATAACAAACAAACAAAAATCTACTTAGACAATCTGAAAAAGACATGGCAGAATAAACACCAAGATGGTCATGCACGTACTACGAGCAACAAATGCCCAAAACATGGAGCGCACTTCAAAACATCATGAAATAGAGCGATTCCGCAGACGCAGTGTTCCTTTAAATATGGAACGAGTAGCATTCCACTACGACCCGGAAATAGATTATTGTGCCGAAGAATCCGTAACGATTGGAAAAATGACAATAGTTTGTCAATATTGTAAAGCGTTAAAATGCAGCGGTGAAGCTACTGGATTATGTTGTGCTGGTGGTAAAGTAAAATTGCCGTAATTGTTCCCAGCACCAGATCCATTACCTTCTTTAGTTTCTGGGGTGGGAAATGACTCTAAATTTTTCTTGGCCAACATCCCAACGTATAATAATTGCTTTTAAATGACGTCGTATGGTGCAACGCATATTGTACAGGGAAATTTCATACCTAATTTTAGGGTAGTTTTTCATAAACTATTTATTAAAAATTTAAAAAGATAATATACAATTGCTAATATAAGGACAGTTTGCGGAATAAACTTGGAGTTTCCCGGTTTCGCGCATGGACAATTATACGTCGCGTGTTCGCGAGTCGTAAAACCATCATCTTTATAAATTTACGCACCGCAAAAAAAAGACGGAAAATATAGTAGATCCGAAAGCCTTAAATTGATTATGTGTATAACTGTGTTGCATTTAATTTAATGTAGATAAAAATTTTGTATTATTTTGACATTATTTTTCAAAAATATATGTAGATGATAGGAATTTCACCGGGTCATCAATAATTTTTATTTATCTTTTTTCTTTAAACTTTACGTGGCATTGCGACGCATGCCGGGTACGGCTTGTTTCAAATATAATTCCTGAAGAAGCGAATTGATGAATTAGAAAAAATCTGAAAAATCCGAGCAACAAAAAATAAAACTAAAGCAAAACTAGGAGAAGAGAAATAAAAGGTATATTAATTATGTAGACAAGACTTCATAACGTTCATTACGTATATATCTAAATGTGAGGTGCATGCGGACAAATGTAGATTTCTACTTAATGCTGATTTTTGAGCATACATTGCATAATTCATTGTTTCGTGTAATCAAAAAGACGTTTCAAACATGTCTGACTACGCGTTAGTAAACGACTATACTTTCTTTTTGAGATTTTGACCGTAACTTTGGATTGATCACAACTAACCCAGCCTGCCTCAATCCCTACACTATATTTTCTAAAAGTAATATCCTGTAACGTTTTTGCGAGTGTAAATAATTACTCTACCTAAAGTAGACTAGAGACTAATATTTATTTAACATTAATTACTACTGTCTAGCAGTTATCACTTCATGTAGTTCAGTATTTAATGATATTCGAGCATCGAGCTCGCAGGTGGCTGCCATATTTCGATGGTCCGCACTCCATTCGCTAACGCCAGATAGCTTTGTATCACTAATTGTTTATGTTCTTAAGGCTTTCGGAATTTTTCAGAACAATCTCGAGAGAAGAAGCCTTTACCAACTCCCGGGGAAACCTCGATTCTGGGAGTTTATAGCGGCATTTAATGTGTTTGTATCGACACGAATCATTTCGTGACATTTCACTTATATTCATTTTCAACAGTTCACAAAAACTATATTTAATTTTGTCAGTGCAACGAAGTGTTTCAAAGCAGTAATTCATAATTAATGTAGGTACTCATTCTTCAATATTCTACGTGTAAGAGATGAAATCAAATTATTACTATTTTCAAAGTGAATTTAAAAATGTAAATGTGAGTGGTGTAAGTTACTTGATAGACTTTAAAACGACTAACAGAAAATCAGCCAGATTATAGTATCATTTTGTCAAATACACATTGCAGAATCTGGACCAGGTATTAAGCCAGGGGCAAAACGTGAAATTCTCAAACATAAACAATGAAAAAAAATTCTTCTCTTCACACGTTGGTTTATTTAAGACGATAAAAGTTTACCGTAAAACTGATTACCATAAATCAATAGACGTAAGTGTAACGGGTTAACTAGATATTCCAAGGAGTGATCGAGAATTAATTGGCCGGACACTCATCCTTTCGTGACGATGCCTATAGAAGGTCCGTGGTGCTCTCATACTCCTACTCAATTTCACAAGAGCTATATCACGACCTAATTCATGTTTGTACTTCATTTTTAACTTTGTTAGGCTTGTGTTCCTTTGGCTCTATTTATGAATTTATTATAATGTGTTTCCTTATAAGTCTTTCTGTGCTGTGTTAAATCTCTCAACTTCTCAATATCTCTCTCTCTCTCTCTCTCTCTCTCTCTCTCTCTCCCTCTCTCTCTCTCTCTCTCTCTCTCTCTCTCTCTTTCTCTCTTCCCTAATTAATGTTATTAGTGTTAAATCGCTTAACGTCCCCCCCCCTGTGAGTCGCTATCTTGGTAGGCCCAATAATTGTCTTTAGTTTTTCTCCTATTTAATTCAACCCAGCTTCTGAGCTATCACTCCCAAACTGCCTAAAAGACACCGACGTCGTGACAATGTACACTGAGTTTTAGGAATTGTAGCAGTGAATAATAAAAAAAAAATGAAAATATATGAATGGCATCACGTAGTCGGATTACGGTTAACTTCGTTTTTAACTATGACTAGCGAACGAGCAATTGCATATTCGATCTGATCCTTTTGGAAATTCATGTGCTTATCGATTGGCTCCTTTTCAAAAATTTAAAATCGAATTACCAGACAGCGCTTTTATATTAGGGTCTGCAAAATCGCCTTTTTATTATTCATATCAGGGCACGTACTACGGATTCAATAAAAAAAAAAGTTACCGCCGAAAAATGGACTGCCGTAAAATTTTTAATTTTAAAATTTTCCATGTATATATACATAAATGTATTTTTATATACATGTCATTTTCCATGTCAGTTCATTTATGTAGCGTAAGAGATGCAAGATGGTAAGAACGTAAGGATTATTACATTTAAATTCTGCTTATTCTAAACTTCTTCTATTTGCAATCAAAATGTATCACGTCATGTTACGCAATAACCGTAATTACGGATTTTGTCTAAACTCATTAAGTTAGCTTATACAGAATACAAAAATAAGATTACAAAACTAATGTAAGAGAACTTTTGAAAATGGAATTTGTAGGTCAGCCGAGATTTGAGCCCGCGTCTCTCGATTTCGCGTCAAGTATTCTATGTCTTATAATAATAATACGTCCTCCGTATTATCCTCTAAAAACGATTAAAATGAAAATCTAAAATGAAATTGGTACGTATCTCAGTAGTTTAATTGGTAGAATACCTGTCGCCAAATCAGGAGACCCGTGTTCAAATCCCGGCTGAGCTACAAATTCCATTTTCAAAAATTCTCTTACATTTGTTTCGTATACACTTTTACTATGAATTAATTTCGAGAGTATATTCCATGTAAGATTACAATTTACTTCTAGGTGAAGGGAAATCACTTTGAGATCTTGGTACAGTACCCATTACTATGTTGTACTTGACAGACGATAAACAGATTAGAGAAAATAGATAAAAAGTTACAATTAATTATTTGTCGACTGTCAATAACTGTTGAGAA
This sequence comes from Cryptocephalus moraei, assembly GCA_946251905.1. Classification (NCBI taxonomy): domain Eukaryota; kingdom Metazoa; phylum Arthropoda; class Insecta; order Coleoptera; family Chrysomelidae; genus Cryptocephalus; species Cryptocephalus moraei. The sequence continues at coordinate 3,026,784 of OX276457.1, read as the reverse complement.
GTCCGCTCGAACCACCGGCTCGCGGAGTTCTCGGTTCGAAATAAATCTAAAGGTGCGTATTCACTAGAGCATTTTAGTCCGAACGAACCGAACGAACCGAGCGCGCACAAATAAACCAAACAACAAATTTTCCACGAAAAAGCTCGCCGTAAACGAGCCTCCGTTCCGTACCCACTGAATCAAAAGAACAATTAAATCTCTTTGAGCAATTCATAGTTACCGACAACTCTCCGAACACGTTCGGCGTGCTCGGTTCGCCAAAATTATGTTCGGGGACACGTATTCACTTGATCAATTCGGGGGTGCGCGCTCGGTTCGTTCGGTTCGTTCGGGCTAAAATGCTCAGATGAGTACGCGGCTTAACGGGGTAACGTTTTCAAGATTTTTACTCTTTAGAAGAGACACGAGGTATACAAAAAACGTGGTAATGGCAACTTGCTACTTTTACTTGAACGTCTTGAACGTCGTCCTTACAAAACACGAAACACACAAAATCATCTGTCTTATACATAGTCTTATAAAAATAATTTCATGGAACCACGCTCATGAAGCGTAGGCAACATAATTTACAACATCCTCCCACCTTAAGAAACTTCAACATAAGTTTCTTAATAAAGACAAAAACAAACATAATCATTGATATCTAGGTGGTAACTTAATTAATCGTCCACTGCGGGACGCTTTGCGACTCAACGTGGATGATTTAGGTTGTGGTAACTCCACATTCTCACTCGAGGTTGCTCTGCTCTTAGACACTTCCGCACTATCACCGAGGTTGATTCCTCACCTTCTTTCCTAGGATGAATTGCCCCAGTCGAAGCCTCCAACAGATACAGGCGTTGAAGCGGTCGGAGGAGTTGTCCCTGACTGGTCTGTAGCCTCACCAATCGTACTAGCCGGTCTTTGCCTGGGATGACCTCTATCACTTTCCCCAAGGGCCAGTCCAGTCGTTTAAGATTGTCATGCCCGATCAAGACGACATCTCCCACAAACAAACAAGATTTAATTAGAGGGTACAAAATGGCTGCATACTTGTCCGAGGTAATACCTAAAGTCTCGAGCGAGCGGAGTTGACTTTCAGTTTTATCATACAAAACTGAAACTCCCAGCTGACAGTCACCAAATCTATTTAAAACAAGTTTGAGGAGCTCCCTAATGTAAACTTCAACTTGTAGATCATCCCGCCTAAATCTGTTATGTAAGCTATCCATAATTTCTTAATAATTCTCTGAAATGGCCGGAAAACTTTCCACTAAATGTCTGGCTTTACTACCCGGTACCATTGCTTGCGTCAAATACCCTATCTTATCAGCTAGGTCAATATCAGGATCCTCATGAACCTTCTTAAATTGTGACCAGAAAGGTAGCCATTCTTTCAGATCTCCATTGAATTTCCTTAGCTCAACAATTGGCAATTTAAACTTACGTCTGCCCTGGTAACCGTTCTCTCCATACAATGGTACCTCCGAATGACTGAAGCCGTCTCTTCCTTTGCATCGGCCTCCTCGAATTTCATCCGTAGTTCTGTCTGCTTACGACGATACTTGTCGAAGCCATCCATTTCAAGAGATAGCTCTTCCTCCGTCGCCTGCTCCAACATCTCTTCGTAGATCTTGTTCTCCACCACCGAAAGTTCCTCAAATTTAACCTGCAATAGCTCCCATTCAACCTTAATCTGCTGCTGGTCTCTCGTTTCTTTCGGCGCTGCACATAATCCCTTCAAAGTACCCGCCCTTGTGGTAAAGGCTCCGCGGAGTACTGCACGATGCTTCTTGTTAACCTCCATGTCTCTTAAAGAAACTATACCGCCGTCCTGTCACTGTCGCCACAAATGTTGAGAAGTCCGCTCGAACCACCGGCTCGCGGAGTTCTCGGTTCGAAATAAATCTAACGGGGTAACGTTTTCAAGATTTTTACTCTTTAGAAGAGACACGAGGTATACAAAAAACGTGGTAATGGCGACTTGCTACTTTTACTTGAACGTCTTGAACGTCGTCCTTACAAAACACGAAACACACAAAATCATCTGTCTTATACATAGTCTTATAAAAATAATTTCATGGAACCACGCTCATGAAGCGTAGGCAACATAATTTACAACAATAACAAAACGAAATATTAATAACAATAATAACAATAGCAAGTACTAACGATATTTATTAACATTTTAGTTAATAACCCTAACCTGAATGGTACCTTGTAGAAGACTAAAAATAACATTATAGCCGAAAACTCTCTAAGATTTAAAAAGTTCTCTTTTCTGAAATTCGAAACACTTGACTGCATTTCCTAATTTTTTTACCATAATCTATTTATGTCTATGCCACTTGATTGCAGCTAGTGTTTGTTCCTACAATGGCGCCACCTAGCGGCCAAGACACAATAGTCAGACTATGTGACAGATCTCAGTTGTTGTTTGTTTCTTATGGCTCTAGAAATAAGAGTTATATTGGCCATGTATACTCAGGGGGAAATATATTAAATCTGATTAGAGAAACGAATGAAAAAGTGAATAACAACTACTGATCATTGAAATGAGTGAGCGAGCGAAGCTGCGACGGGTCACATCTCGTGTTTATTATATACTTATGAAATTATTGTTGAAGTGTGGTATTTGAAGTGTGTTTGTGATTTTCGCCACTTCTGTTAGATATTTGTGAAAAAATAAATATTTTTAATGGACTACGATTGGTCGTTTTGCAAATTTATAAACTTACACTTTTTAAAACTTACAAGTGTTTGCAATATGTGTTTTAGTTCAAAAAATGGCCCCAAATCCACCCATGTGCGTTGATTTTAATTTACAATGACCTGTCATAGGGTTCGATTAAAATTTGTACATTAAAGGCCAAATAATATGCCAATAAAAAAATTGCTTTTGTTAAAAAAAAAGATGGATATTACTGCTCCGAAAAACTGGTTGCTTCAACAAATGATTATAAGATTTTTCTTGCAAGGTGAACCACACTGTATTCGGCCCGTCTTTTTCAGCAGTAAATAAATTATTCCACATTTTCTCAGTTAGTCTCATGAATCATTTTTATGTTTCTAGGTAGTATTCTTCGAGCAACGTTTGATGAATGTTTCATTGATATAGCACAGAAATAAAAGAACTCTTAAGGTAATGCGACAAATAGTGTCTTTTCCTCCGGATCTGATCAATAAATCTCCCTTAATGGTGCTACGAATATACCAGAAATATACATTACGCGGCATTTATATTCAGGTAAAATACCGTATTATGCGATTCCGTGACGCAGTGGAAACTAATGGTAGAGCGAATTTTTACAGATTTTTGCGGCGAACCTGGTACGCGTTAATAATACAGAAATATCGCCGTTCCGATTACTGGAAAGTTAATATCACATTATTGTCGAAATGGAGTACCCACAACAGTGTGAGAACAAGACCTCAATAATTCATAAGACAATTTAACATTAATTTATGCAATCACGAGAGGAAGAGACAAGAGCAACAACATCTCTACGTGTACATTCACAATTCCGGATTTAATTTTCTTCGCAACACATATTCGCGTGTCCTGTGGAATTAACCTTTTCAAATTAATGAAGTAATCTTGCACGAGGGGCAGCAATTAGCTGTTAGGGGATTTATTTCATATAATGGATTTTTAATGGTAGGCGTAATGCTTCAACAGATTTATAAAAACCTCACCGTTCGTCTTCATAGGCGAAAGGGTCAAACGCTTGTAGTCCTGGAAAATTATTGATTAATATCAATGGGAATTTAATTGACTAAATTTGCGGTTTCCGTTCTGTTGGGACTTAAAATCGATTCGCAGTCTCCGAAGTAGATAAGAAAGTTTCGATGGAGATTACCGTGCATTACGATATTATATTTTACAGATACCTACGACTAAATTTAATATTTAAAATGCAATTATAAGACCGCTCAATATCACTCCTTACTACATAATATTTTAATAGATTGCTATTAAGAGGTCGACAAACATGCAATTGTATATACACATTATAGAAATTATTAATATTCTAACTACCTTTGATTTTTTTTTAATAGATACAAAGGATAGAGATTATATAAATAATACTTTAAACTTAAACTTTAGTTACAATACCAATAAGAAAAGCAATTTGGTCCTTTCTAAAATCGGCCAAATAGAATAAACTATCCCCTTTTCTTTTAGTACATCTCAAAGTTCATTTAGACCAAGTTAATTTCCAAGATTGCGTAACACCTCAAACGTAATGAAGAAAGAGAGAAGTGTACAGTGAACAAAATAGTCATCTCACAAGATTGTATCGAAAATAAAGAAAATTCCCACTTGTATTTAAATACCGAAATTTACACGGTCCAAAAGTATACTAATCCCATTACCATTTTTATTTGTAAGAATTCTACTTACCCCGAAAAAATTGTCATTCAAACAATTTTCTAATATTGTATAAAGCTGAATAGCTCAGGGAAATAAAAATTTAACACGACTGCAAAATATTCAGGTATCATAGAAGCGTTCTAGATAATACTGACCAACAGGAAGAGATTCCACCCTTTCCAGCTTGAGATTCGTTCATATTTTTTAGTTATTAACAATTAAGTGCAAAAAATCCAAATTTTTGCTATTGTCACCTATGAATGCAATAGTTTATATCCAATAAAAAGATCTGAGTGGTCAGCATTTGATCCATAAAACAGGCTTTAAAATGACGTTATATAAATATTGATGAATGAATTTTTTAATTAGAAATAGGCAAAATAAGGACAGAATAAAAATAGTTCTTTAAAACATTCACTTACAACTATAATCAATACGCGAAATGTAAGTCTTGTGGTACTACATGGACGCTCTAACCTCCAGTTCAATACATAAGATTGTTTAAATTTACAAAGATACCATTTCTTTGCAATAACATATGTGAGAAAATAATAAAGATACAGCTATTATACAGACAGCATAGGAAAGAAGGAGAGCTTAACTCTCAACATGAATAAAAAAAAAGTAAATAAAAAATATTTTTTCATTTCCAAGATCATTGAACAAAAATATTAACGTTTTTAGTTAAAAAAAATCTTAGACTTACTTTTTTCCTATTGCTCGAAAATAATAGTACTATATTGTTATACTAGTTTAATAAGGCGGAGTATTGTCACACGAGAGTTTTGTTAATTTGTTAATGGCATTTGCTCTGACGGTCCTACCTTCCATCCCATAAAGAAGCACCGACCACACGGCATTTCAAAAATCTCAGTCGAAATTTCGAGTTTAAGATCGAAGTCCGAACAAGTAAATACTCTTTTCAATCGTAGGAATTCCTGTCGGGCCTGCTCAATGCGGCATTTAACTTCGAGTTCCGTTGACCAGTTTTCAGTTAACCATGCGCCCAAATACTTAAACATATTCACCCTTTCTATGTGCATCATGTTGAATGTTATTTCGGAGTCTTCAAACGCATTCAGATCTCTTGTGATCACCATAAACTTTGTCTTCTTAGTGTTTATGTTGAGACCCACTGATCTACTGTGTTCCCCGACTATGTTGACCAATCGTTCTAAATTCTGCAGGTTATCAGCGATTAGCATTGTGTCTTGAGCATAGCGGATGTTGTTGACCCACACCCCGTTAACATTAATGCCGATCTCTATCTCTTCCAAAGCTTCGCGAAAAACCGCCTCTGAGAACAGGTTAAACAGTAGCGGGGTTAAGATACATTCTTGTCGTACTCCTTTCTGGATCTTTATGCTACTGGACATGTCGCTATCTAATGCGGTCTGATACCAATATAGATTTTCGGTGCATCTGATGTCTTTTCTCTCAACTCGATCAAACGCTTTCTCGTAGTCGACAAAGCACTCGCAGATGTTTTTTTTCATATCATAACAGTTTGTAACAAGCACTTGTGTGGCCACCATCGCTTCTCTTGTACCCATTTCCTCTTTAAACCCAAACTGTGAGCTACTAATATCTCTTTCGCACTGTTTATAAATTCTCTAATGAATCAGTTTTTAAAATGTTTTCAGAGTATGGCTCATCAAGCTGATGAATCGGTGATCTTCACATTTTCTGGCGTTGTTTTTCTTAGGTAAGGGAACAGAGGTGGAACTCAGCCATTGTTGAGGGTAGTGTCCTGTTTCATAAATGATGTTAAATATCTTTTGCAGAACCTGGATGCCTCTTTCACCTAGAATTTTTAAAATCTCTGATGGAATCTCATCTGGCCAGGTGGCCTTATTTTTCTTCAAGACTAGAATCGCTCTCTCTATCTTCGCCTTTAAGAACTGTGTTCCCGTCAACTGACCATTGTTTTCACTAACAACCGTAGGCCTCTCTTGATTAAACAGTTCTTCGGTATATTTTTCCCAGATTCTTGCCTTCTCCTTGGGGTTAGTAACTAGCTGATAGGTATCATCGACCAATATACCTGATATCTTCCCTCGATAAAACCCAGCAGTCTCTCTCAGCTTTTCGTGTACCTATGTTAAAACCATCGTTTGCTTTTGCCGGTGTTCCATTTCAAGGCCTTCTTGCCTTAGCCATTCGATTTCTGCCGTTCTTATTTTTGATCTAATTATTCTATGTATAATCTTATAGTTGATGTTATCCTTATTTTTATATGTTAGACGTTCGTTCATCAGTCCCAGTATCTCGTCATTCATCCATTTTCGTCTCCCAACTCCATTCTAATATCCCAACTTAGTCCTGGTTACATCTGCTACAATGTGTAACATTTTTGTCCAAGAGAGTGTCAAATCATCTCTGATGCTCCCACTGATGTTGTGTATCTGTGTGTTGATTTCTCTACTGATTTCTTCTCTTGTTGTAGGATCCTACATATTGTTGTTTAATTTCTTGGCCGTTGCTAAGGTGGTTAGATTGAGCAGCGTTGTAATAATGTAACCTTTCATCTTCTGGACTCAATACCAACCATTCCTTCACTTGATGTCAGTAAAACTACTTGCTCAGACTTTTCCCTTTAACCGGAAGGCTTTTTATGCCGGAACAAGGAAGCATCCATTTGAGAAGGGAGACTAATTTGTTTGACCTATCCTCATACCTTACCTTACACATTTACGGAACTCATTCAAGTAACAACGAACCGAACCGCCTATGGATATCTTATTAATAGTATTGCGATTCATTTAATGATGCACATTTTATACTCCAAAAATGTCACGTTTTTGTTTATTTTTTTATGGTTATCTTTGTTTTTAACAAATTATCCACAGCATATTATTGGCTGCAACACAAATTTTAAGCATCTACACGATATTTAATGAAAGTCGCGTAAGTGAATTATTATCCAAGAGCAAGAATATCATTTCTTCTCTCTATTTCCTGGTATATAAATCTGGACAAAATGTATTAATAAACAATTCGTTATTTCCATCTACTTGTATGGGATTCGCTTATGATAAACTGACTATGATTGGAACACTACGAACAGCGATCCAGAAATCCCAACTAAATTTGTTCTAGTGACAATACGAAATCTGAAGTACTGAAATCTGTATACAGTTACAGTGTATGCAGTACAGTGTACAATCATGTTTTTGGGCGGAAAAGACTTCTCTCGTGCTACATCGCGAGGAGTAATAAAAATATTTTTATCCTATGGAATCTTGATGATGATGAAAATGATACAATATATCCTTCTACCAAAAAAGCGAACATGCCAAAAATTAGAATTTTTAATGGTTCCACGGAATATTGTGGTAGATTGATTAAACTCCGTATATTCTGTAGCAAATATAGATGATGTGTTTTATTTTTATTATACAATAAATGCCCAAATATGATAGCACAAAATAAACTCCCAAATGAGTCAGAAACATAACCCAGGTCATATTGCCATAATAAGGGTCATTCTTAACTTTAATTTGTAATAATAGACTTGACAAAAATTACGAATACGGCTATCCTTCAGAAAAAATAAAGTAAAATTTTTTCGACGACGCTGTTAAAAATAAATCTAAATCTCACCATTGGAACATAATTGAAATATGTACGTAAACAACAGAGGAATTAGTGAAGTACACGAAGGAATACAAAAAAGCAGATTTTAGGGTCTGATAGATCTCTGTAAAACTAAATAGGACAGTTAGTCTAAAACACGCTATAAATATTTAAATTTTTTATCGCATAAGTTAATATACAGTTATGCTTAGAACACAGATTGATATACGCAATTGCCGCGGTATTAGTGTGTTACTCTATGGTAGAGTTCTAAAATATAGAATAAGATGAAATGACCAGCACAGAGAGGCAGAATACTTAGGGTAGAACGCATCATACCAAATATTACCGAAATAGAGAAGCAGAGTACCTAGGACAGACCTACATACACTATCAATATATTTTCATTCACACAAGTTAGTGACGAAAATATGGCTAAAAAGCACTTACCTATCTTAAGCTGATCTCCGTAAAGCATATGGTAGTTGTATTCTTAAGTTGTGGGAAGCACCTAGAAACTAAAACATCAGCAATTATTACATATCAATAATGTAGTGAAAAATACGTATTTCACACATAAGATTTGTTAAAATTGTAGGATCAATAGCATTATGTTAGCATTCATATAAGTTTTTTGTTTTGTATATTTCTATATGTAAAGTGTATTCGGCTTTTGACAAGACTGCAACGTAACGCAAGGCACTTTTTGCTTTCTCACATGAAGCACTCGCATATGACAACTATTTGCTGGTGCCTGCGAAGAGTATGACTGAAAACGCAGCAAAGAGTATAACTTTTAATAAATGCGGTGAAAACGTTTATTTCTATCTCGGGGAAAAGAACGAATGTTAATAATGCGTGTGTGAATAGAATTACCTATTACTCTTTGAGTCACTTTCTGAGTCAGTGAATAAAGTCATTTCTATTCATGCGTCCACGAAAACAATTATTATTGGAAAGTATCCGATGAAAAAATTACTATTCCATTGCTTCTTTATTTTTTTTATTTAATTACTTTTAATTACTTGTTATTAATTACTGATTTGTAATCCGCTAATAGTATAACTCCTAATAATAAGGGGCGAAAAAATTGCTCCTTAATAAATTCTTCGACGATGAATATTTTTACTTCCATAGTATATTTCATATTAATAACGTATAGTCAAGAGAAATTAAATTTCCTTAATGTGCTTTATTAAAATTTTTAGTGTTATTATTACGCAATTTAAAAAGAAAAACTTTGAATTGAAAAACGCTTATTCGAAAATTTAAACCTATTCAAAAATATTTTCTTTTTTAAATAAATCGTTTAGGATTTACAGGTATTCAAATAAAAAGAAATTTTTTCGTCGACAATTTATTTGTAGTTGTACTTTTCGCAAACACGCAAATCGAAATAATTTTTTTCGTCGACTTTTATCAAAGAGCAATTTGTTTGTCCGACAGTTTTTTAGGAGTTGTCCTCTTCGCGGGCATACATAGAAAAATAATATTTTTCTCCGTCTCTTATAAAAGAGTTATTTTCTTCGCCGACTTTTTACATGTGAAAAATCATAACATGTAAAATTCACATTTGAAATGATTGTAACAATCGGCGAATCGTTAAAGAAAATGGGTTGTCCTTGTCTGCCACAGAAATATCCACGACGATACATCTAAATTAGAAATGAATATTAATTGTGGTTGAGCATTAATTGTAGCACATTGGTTCCAGTTGGCCTATCTGATCTATTTAATCCAATATTTTGAATTACTTATTAGAACACTATATATATCCAGCCTATAATCATCACCATAATTTAATTAAGTATGGGTCTCATTATAACAACTAACTTAATGATAACCCCCATGTGAAAAAAATTAAGTTGAATAACTTAATTATTTTTCAGAATGGTTATCAAAACCTACGGTTTTTAATTAAAATTTAATGCGATATATGGGGTGTTAATCAAAATGATCTTAATCAACGCTCATATGAAAAGTGCGAAGTGTAAGCGAATGTTCCAAATAGCTTTGGAAATAAAATCACCTTATTTTGCGAAAGTGAAGCACATTAAAGCAAGCATTTGGACAAAATTAAAAATTTAGTGGTGCTTGTCGCATCTTTTTTAACTGGGACACCCTGCGGGTGTTTAAGGAAATTTTATTGTTTAGATTTTTCTTGAAACATTAAGAAAGAAGACCCTGTATATGGAAAATTTAAATGATATATCATTTTTTTATTACGTAACACTGTGAAGTGTAACATGACCCCTAAAACTGCAAACTATCTATAACAATGATACAATCATTGTCTGAGATTGAGGTAAGGACCCTGAACGCTGGTGCCTACTTAGCAAAAATCAAAATTACAAAAATTAATTGGTCCACAGGGCATGTTTGGTGATGTAACAAGGATATTCATTGATCCCGTGAAAGAAATTTGAGGAATTAAAATTTTGGAGGGAAAATTTCGCTCGAGTTTTGGGGAGCGAGACAGATGGCAAGTGCTCCTGAAGGAAAGAAATGGTGAACTAAAGGGAGATGGTCGGGGACCAGACTCCCGAGCAGCTGTGTTTTGTACTAAGTGTTCAATTTTTACTTTGATAGTCAGGGACCTAGAGTTCGTCTCAGATCAAAATAGTACTGTCAACAATATTTTGCGCTGGAAAGTGCAGGAAAAGCGTGGTCTAGACAGTGGCGCTTAATTTGTGGGCGTAACTAGGAGAGGCGAGCGAAAATGCGTCTTTGTGTCGATCCCTCTCTGATCTGAGACGAACTCTAAGGATGTTAAGACTTAGGAAGTCGGTCTGGGACCGGGCTTCCAACCGGTTACATATTTTTTGGAAGCATAGCTTTCTTATGGCGGGTTTCGCTCGAAGCGGTGAATCGGTGAGAGGTGTAAACGCCGAAAAACCGTCACGAGCGCAACGGTCAATTATCGCGCCGCGCTAGCTGTTTATTAACAACGTGTTACAATTGTTTTTGTATTGTCGGTTGCCGTGGTGACGCTAGCTATCAATCGTTTCACAAAATGCTTTAACTGTACAATAACAAAAATTGGGAGAATGTTCTCGGGGAGCTGAGATAAAATCAGAAATGTTCTTGATAATAACAAAAATTATATCAACAGAATCAGCGTCTAAAGAAGAACCTACCTGAGTGTGGCAATTACTGTGCGATCGAATAAAAAAATAGACACAGCAGTCCATTAGCTAAAATACGCATGTCTTTTCCTAAAATTCGTCTTCTTCTTCTCCTCAGGTTATTAATTACAAATGTCAAGTTGACGTACATTAACAAGAGACGATATTGTCGAAGCAAATCAAAAGTGTTCCTTTAGAATCCTATTTTAGAAATGGAGTCAAGCTGGAAAACGGTGAAGGGCAATATTAAATATTATATTTCGTTAAATAAAATGCTCTTTTAGTTTTGCCACTTTTTTTATTTCAAAAATTAACTTCACGTTTGACTTTGACTCAGTGTCAACTAGTATTTTATATTGTCTGTATTTTTAAATTTGGGAACTAAGTAAAGACATGCGGCTTTTTGTTCATGGGCTGCTTTGACCATTTTTTTATTCGATCGCACTGTACTTTATTCCGTCTATTAACCGAGATATTTCATTATAAAATTTGCTCTTAAACATAAACAGACTGACAGTAGACATCTTGGATTTAGATCTACACGGAATGAGAAAATCCTTCACGGAAACATCTCTGGGCCTACGACTTCGGTCCGGAAGGTTAGATTTGTTTGTGTTGGCTTGGATAAAATTATAAAGAAGAATAAATAGTACGTTATATTATACTAGTTTAATAAGACGGAGTAGTGTCACATGAGAGTTTTAAAGCACGACGAGCGAAGCGAGGACTGGTTTACTAGAAAGAGTGTGACAATACGTCTTATTAAACGAGTGTAATATACTATTTTATCCACTTTGCTTTATTAATTCATTAAATTTTGGCTGTTCAAGTTTCCGTATTACACTAGGGAATTTTCTACGTGTCTACGTGACAGGCTGGTGTACCAATTTAACAAAACTAAATTTACCAAAAGTAGTGTATTAATATAAATATTATTACACTACTTTCGATGTAATAATGAGATCATTAGTAACGCAGAGTAGATAAAAGTGATTTATTTCGGAGTCGCGAAAACTGTTTGGTGGCAATCCGTATTGCAATTGTTTGTATTGTTGGTTGCCTGCTCTAGGGGTGGCGATTGAGGGTTGAATCGGTGAGTGGCTAGAGCGACGCGATAGCGCCGCGCTAGCTATCAATCGTTTCTATACATGACGTATATATATATATAATTATATTATATAAAGCTATGCTTCCCCTCTCGGTCATTCCCAGAATGCCTTATTTCGTTTTTAGTTTTCGTCGGTGGTGTTTATTTTATTTGGAAAAGTCGGGGACATTTGAGGGAAATTAGAGTTTCATTCGTTAAAGCGAAATGAAGTGTTAGGAGTTATTTTAAAGGTCTAGGACCGTGAGAAAAGTAAGAGTTTGATGCGCGAAGGGAAAGTGAGCAGTTTGGAGTTATTTTGAAGGAGTCCTAAGTTTTGAAAAGGTTTAGATTTGCTAAACGAGTAACAATTTTTGAAGTGAAACTTCTTATCGCACGTTGTATACATTGGGATGGGGTGTTGGTCGAAAAACCGCGTCACGCGTGATAAGTAATCCGAGGACAAAGCCGTGTTGCCAGAATGCGCGTAAAGTGTACCTGTTCCATCGCGCCCGCGAACCGAGCCGATGGCCAAATCGTTTACATGTGCAACCAAAGAGGTCAACGTGGCAACACCGCAGAGCGTCGAGACTTTCAGCTGACACCTAACTTAACGTCAAACGGCGAGATAAAATAACTTCGAGCCGCGACAAAACGGTGAGCTGTATTGTTTAATTACGTGACATGGACATAGAGAAAAATGAAGACGCGTCGTGCCTCACCTCACCTCAGATGATAACATGGAGACACCGGAAGAGATGAAAGCCACGGCGCACGGAGACTGGTCCGCGGCGAATGGCTGGTAATTCTCGAACACAAGACGAACGGGCTCGAGGCGGCCTACGTGCGAATCTTTGGAGACCACAGTGAAGGCGGTCGTGGAAGGACTCCAGCAATAGATAGTGGAAGCGGCGAGGCAACAAGCGGCCGCATTGTTGCTCTGAACGTGTCGGGGCAGACGCAGACAACAACGTTCGGATCCAGCCGCAGCGAGGAATCAGGAGTCGAGCAGGCGAGTGCTCGACTTCGACCGTCTTTGGCGATGAAGATGGTGGAAATTATCTACCCCAGCAGCCTGGAGAGCAGTCTGGACACCGCGATGGCTCTCCAAGATTGATCAACTTGGGGGCGATTTACGACTGGACAGATTTAGAGAAGAGAACTCTGTTGCAGTCGCGGTTGGCCGGGACGGGGAAGCTCTGGCATCAGCATCTCGACAACTATGATCGACCATGGGCAAGGTGGCGAGCCATGTTAGTGGCGTCGTTCCTTAGGCAGCGAGATTACCACGGGATGATGACGGAGATGATAAGACAGGAAAAGTTGGCCAGCGAGACAATGACCACCTACTACTATGCGAAGCTGGCGGGAGAGTCGGCGTTACCAGCGAAATGCTGTCTCCTGCAGTATTGCTGGATTGCCGGCAGAGCGACGAACGAGTGCTTATGGCGTCTGTGATCACTTCCCCGGAGCAGGGCAATCTAAAGCGTTTAATGTTACAACTGCCATCAGGTGGGAGATCACCTGAGCCGAGACTGTCGGCAGACTCGAGCGGACCGGTGCAAGCGTTGCGGCAGCAAAAGAAAAAAAAAATCTTTTACATTTCATTTATATATCCTGTCTGTCGGTGAGACGCGCGCGCGCGCGCACACGGGTGTGTGCATATGGCCAAAGGAGTTTCACTTCCACCGTCTGGTCCGACGCAGACTTTTTTAAAAGTGAGGTTTTTGAAGTTTTAGAGTTTTGCGCTATGGTCGTAATTCTGAGAGACGTAGAGTTTGTATGCGAGCGTCGTAAGTTTGGAAGTTTTTCAGGTTTGACAGAGATTTAGTAGAGATCCGGGTTCTTGTACGGTTGTGTTTTGGTCGGGTTCATTTTTATTTGAGAAGGTCTGGGACCTTAAAATAGTAATAGTTTTTCTTCTGTACGCCAGGGGCGAAGTGTTGGATTATCACGAGGGAATCATAATTTTGGGAGTTTTTAAATTTAAACGTGGGAGTAGTAATTTTTGTTGAACTTTATAGTAATTTCATTTTGAGTAGTAAGTTTGAGAGTTGAAAGCGTAGACGTGTAAATAGTAATTTTTTTTGTTGAACATCGGAGTAATTGTATTTTGGGTTGAAACTTTAATGTCATAAATACATTAGTAATGATTTTTGTTTATCTGCTTCAGAGTAGATTTATTTTGAGTCATATATTTTTGGAGTTTAGAGTCCTAAAAGCGGGATTGCTAATTGTACGAGAGGTAAAGTGTGTGTCCATTTTCGCCGTCCGAGTGAACCACGCTAGTGAACAAACTCCGCCGAGCGAAGAAGTTGCTATGTTCCGTGCCGAGACCATAGTAACCAACCAGAGAAAACTTCTAGGCATTGGGCGAGTTGATACTAAATCTGAACGGTCGTGTATCCCTAAATTGTGTTTTGATTTTGATACGTCGACAGTCGTACCAATTCGATCATTTGTTAAAGGGAATTTTGAAAAGTCACTTCCGTCGTATCTCGTTACGACAAGTTTTCATATGCAGGGGCCTTACGGGTTTTTAGAAAAATTTTAATGTTTTATCAACTTATTTGATTTGGGGTAGATATTTTACAGTTTTTGGGTAGGTTTTATGGGGCTTTGTCAATAAGGCCTTAAACAGATTTTTTTACTTTATAAAAAATGCCGTTTTGGGAGGGAATACTTTCTTCTGGAAGTGGTTTACTTTTCTTGTTCGTTGTTCTTTTGTTCAGCTTAATTTTTTTTGTTCTTTTCGATCACTTGAAATCTGTCTAAATTTTATTTCATTTTTTTGGTAACTTTGAAATCTTGTTGTTTTATTGTTTAACATTATGAACTGAAGAGCTTAGTATGATAGCATAAATTTTGTTTCGTTCAGACATATTACTTTAGTTAATATAATTTTCTATCTCATTCAGTCGTTTAATTTTAATTCGATTATGGCGGGCAATTGCGAAGCCCCTCGGCCATGCTTCACTAGGGAACCAATTAATTTTGAAATAAGTCAATTAAATCAATCAATCCCACCCCTTAATAAAGTTGGTACCTCTACCTTGATCAGTGTGTAGATTTTCTTTAACCGAATGGTCAGTTTATTACTTAACCTCGTTCGGAAATGGCAAAAAACCCTTTAACAACAATTGTGAAAAATTGGGTACTCAAAATCATCTTGTTAAAAACTTTGTTAAACAGTGTAAAAAATTGTGTACATGCACCTTTGGCCTGATTTTCCTATGGCGTTAAAGTAATCTATTTATTTGAATTGAGCTTCACCCAAAAACTGATAAATAGGAATTGTAAAAGTAATTATGAATATAATGGTTTTGTGGTATTTATATCTTATATCTAAAAATAATTTATCGTTATTACCATTTTAGAATTAATCAGTGTATGTAACAAAGAATATTTTGTAGCTTGTATATTTTTATTCTGTGACATAAATAAACTTTTATAAGATCTCTTATATAGTTTATATATAGGTAGGTTTTTGTGTTTTCCTAACTGTATTTTTAGTCCATTAAATTTTTTTATCCAATTTTGCCATATAAACGGACGTTTATTGACGTCAAATCGAACCTATAAAGTCATTGTTTATTTTGTTTCTTTAGGCTGCGGATTAAAATGTTTTAATACGCTGTCTATTCAATTTTGCCGTATAAAGTGAGGTTTTATATGTTTAAAATTGTTTTAGTCGATGTCAAGGTCGCGGCACTGAAGTTGTCATCTGTCAAATTTTCTCTTCAAAATACATAATCCGCTAAACGCCAGTTTATATATGACAAAATTGAATAAAACGTTGTAATACACTCGCGGATACAATGAACGTTTAACTCGCGATATTAACGCGCTTGCGGCTGCGCCGCGCGCGCGTTTAAACATATCGCTCGTTAAACGTTCATTTTATCCGCTTGTATAATAAATAACTATTAATTGCACTTTAATGTTAGGTGAGATTGGAACACGCATTCCAATAATTATACAGTTGTTAAATTACAAAGCCTTATGAATGATCTGTTAAGTGCAGAAGACGATAAATTTTTCATTTAAAGATATAAGTAATTGCTCAAATTAATTAATTTTATATTAATTAAATGCTTTACAATAATTAATGTAAAAATGTAAAGTAAAGTAATGTGAAACGTTAGTGTGTATACATTTCTAGAGCCAGTAATTATCCTGTGTCCCAGAATCGCTTGATTTGTAAGTAAGGTAAACACAGTGATTAACTCCTGCTTGTTCCATATTCTTGTGGTGATGTCTCCTTATATATAAGCAAACATTAAAATTTCAGTACATGCTTTACAAACTCTGCCTAAATCAACTTATGTGGAATCCATTAAAATATTAAAGTATTAGACCAAAGTGATATTTACGTAAGACCTAAGGTGACAAAATTTTAGACGTGGTGTAGTTGGACGAAAATGTGTTAAAGCAAAGCAGAGATTAAAGTAGAAATTCACAGAAATGACTGTAGTGACACAAACTCCAATTTATCTCATGAAGTTAGGACGTTTTAAAAATTTTTGACCGCCATCGTGAATTGTATTTTTTGTATAATTTATCAGCGAATAGACTGAGACTGAGACCACAAAATCTAATTATCTGTCCTGCTAAGTTCTCTTAGAGGGAGTGTACCCGACACTTCACGATATTACCGATCGAGAAATTCCCGTCCAAAAGCGAGCGAATTCCAATCGAATTTCCGAACGCGCCGGAAAGTTACCTATCGAAAAAGTTTATAAATACAATCATCCGACATAAACAACTTATGCAGAACCATTGAGTTTAACAACTTCCCAGCGCGACTACCGGGAAAAGCCGGGAAGTTATCTCGCCCATTCTCCCTCGCTCTGTCTCCCGGAACGTATCCTGCCTTACCCGTGAGTGAAATAAGGAGAAGGAGGCTAAGGCGGACGTCGATCTCTGGAACTTTTATCACTTTTTGCTCCATCTGATTTTTCACCTCCCCGAAAAATTCGACGGTCCCGATGAACCGTACAGGAATCGACCCCGATACTACTGCCGACTCATATTTTCCCCGGAATATATTTCTACATAGTTCCGAGGGAAACTTACCACAATATCGATAGCGCCTTAAGTTTTGGAATACTTCAAACGAGTTTCAATCGACTGGAGTTATTTTCTTGTCCTGAACGTTTCAAGATAATTTTAACGGTTTTCAGGAAAACTGGTAATAAAATAGTTTAACTCGAAACTTACGTATTTTTTAAACTATTTCGAAGTAAACTAGTTTTTAGTTTTTTCCCAACCCATCTAATACGGTATTAGTTAATAGACCAGAAGTGAGATTCGTTTATATATGATTAATTTGACTATGAACATGTATAATGATTTTACTTTAATACATTTGTTTAAACCATTTTATCATAATTTTCCTGAGAAATGTATATTGACAATCAGCCGGCTCATTAATGTAATTTGCGAACGGTAGAGTATTGAGAGGGTTCAAAGTGTTCGATCAAAAATTTTACTTATAAACCAAACGGATTCGTGTGGTTCACAAGGACGTTAACATTTTTTTTCCAAATAACCTTTTATCATTTTGAATTAACTGAGAATAAAAATGTAAGAAAACGATGAAAGAAATCACTTTGCGGAATAAATCTGTAACTGTTCTTTAGCTCAGTTCGGAATCAGAATGGTTCTATCTGTTTGCTCTAATGAGTGGAGTAAATAGTTTGAAACGAGTAACAAAGTGGTGTTCTGTTTATGGATCTACAAATATAGTAATAAATAACCCAGAATAGGCTTCCATACGTGTAACCAACAATTTTCGAAGAAAAAAACGGGTTTAGTGCAGCTCAGTTCGGAATCAGAATGGTTCTATCTGTTTGCTCTAATGAGTGGAGTAAATAGTTTGAAACGAGTAACAAAGTGGTGTTCTGTTTATGGATCTACAAATATAGTAATAAATAACCCAGAATAGGCTTCCATACGTGTAACCAACAATTTGCGAAGAAAAAAACGGGTTTAGTGCAGCGAGGCCAGAGCTTTCATATGTTTCAATGATAACCTGTTTTTATTGTTGTGCTAACTAGGCTAAGGTAAAAAAGTTTTAAAATATTGTAACGCGAAAAGTAAACAACAGCGCGAGACGTGTTTACTCTTATCAGACCTCGGCGGCCACTTTAAAACGCTCCGTAATTGGGCCATAAAGGATAAATGATTTATTACCTACCCGACCTTTCTAGACCATTCGACATAAAAAAGAACGTTCGAGTTATTTCAAGAATACGCCAGAAGGTTCCCGATTACAATTGAGATGTGTATATAAGCGGGTTTGCGGTCGACGTGAAGCCGTAAACTGGTAAATACTGCGAAATAGCGCAAGCGTGAGCGTATAAATAAGTTAATAATTAAAAGTGTGATATAAATTAAAGTAGTTAAGTAATAGTTAAGATGAATTAAGTAGTGCGTAGTGTTTAATTAGGTTATAGTAAATAAATTAGAAAATAATCGTTACAATATTACTGTTTATCTATCTCAATTTTTAAATTTTCCGAAAGGTTACATGAATAATTTGCATATAAATATTTATGACCTGTCCATAACTGTTTAGTATTCAATAAATTTTATTGAATCAGCTGTTATCAACCTCCGCTAATGGAATAAGTACTTCAGAATCAAATTTTAATCAATTGGAGACCATGAAACTCGCTACTCTCTGTTGTACTTTCCCATTTTATTGACAAAAGGTGTATCACTTGTATCACCACTGGACTGGGACTGATTCAAGTCTTGACACATTACTAAAAGTTCTGTCAATTGGAAATTTGTGCTACTATATCCAGCTTATAAAAATCAAACAATTGGCAAGTGATTTGCAAATGATCAACTATGATTTTCAGAGGCACTGCTTTTCGAAAATTACAATTTGTCCATCTTTTTTTTTTACTTGAAACAAAATTAAAAATGAAGTTATCATTGTATAAATTATTATGCAAAATGGCAGGGTTACGTGATAATCGCATTATAAATAAATGAAAAGATTGTTGGAAATATGTTGAAATTTCCACAATATCTGGCTGCAATTTGTATTTCTGTTTGGTTAGGTTTGAACTCTTCTTGACTGCCATTTTGTATTCTTCAGATATTTTGACATTAAATCTTAAATGTAGAGTAGGTTCTATAGCTAACAACGTTAGGAAAATTAAAGACGCACCAAAGATCTTCCTGGGCGGCGAAAGTAAACGACATTGTTTAAAGTTTGTGACAAATATGTACCAATTTTCAAGGTTTCTTTTGTCTGCTATTTTGTACTTATCTTGTCCATATTGAGTGACTCTCAAATTTAAATTGCCACGACATAGTACTGAACTGTAGGAAAATCAGACAAAATATCGAAAAGCGAAAAGCATGTAAAATTTTCTGTGGTGTTTTTTGATTGCTATTTTTATATTTCTCTCAACGATATTGTTCTCTGGTAAATATTGCTCTATTCTCAATTTGAAAATGTCAAATGAAAATGAAAATATGTGGACCAATTAATAAACTGATATATGTTTAAAACTGTTGCTTGAAAATGTGAACCATCATGCAAATTAAATAGTAGGTAATGCATGTAATAAAATTTTTATACCTACTTTAAAGTACCTCTATTTATTTTTAAATGTAGATGTAAGGCAAAAAATATTTTTGAAATAATATAATATTTAGTCTGGTTTTTTGTTTTGCCTAAGGTTCGTCGCTGTCAAATTTCCAGCATTTTTGAGACATGGACCATGCCCCAAACTCAAATTTACAATTGCAGCCAAAAAATATCGAGGAAGGCAAAGGAAGGTGGTTTTTAACTATTTCCACTATAACAGAATTTATCCCCTCGATTTTCCGTATTACATTTCGTATCAAAATTTAATTGGATTATTTTCCGGCTGTTTCCGGCAAGAGGAAAGAACGTCGTTAACTAAATGCAACAAAGTAACTTTGTCAAAGAAGTGAACAAATAAATTAAAATTAATTGTTACAATCCCGTTCTAAATCCCAATGGACACTGCGACTGGAAATATGGTAAGTACACAATCAAAGAACGTCGTTAAATATCCTAGTTTTAGGTGTGTAAGACCTTTAAATATACGGAAGAAGCTTCCAGAAACATCTCGAACGTCTAAACAACAAAAAAAAAATTTGTTAAAACATCAAAATAACACTGATTCCCGCCCAACAATCTTAGGAAATAAAAGTGAAGGATGACAGGTCGATCTAAAATCCATAAATCATTAAAAACGGTAGAATATCACTGGCAGCACGTGACAAAACACAACAAAGACCCACGCTCATAAACGAAAATGTAAACAAATGTAACTAACCTCAAAAGAAAAGAAATAGCATTATATTATAATTATAGGCTAAAATAAGTTAAAATGAAATGAAAGTGCAAATGATAAAATCAGCCAAAGGAATTCAAAACCGAGTTTCTATTGAGGTATGTTATATCGTTAACCACAATAAGGTTGTTGTCTTTCAAAGCCTTAAAAATCTCCAAAGTCTCCCAAGCATTGAGTTTCTTCCCTTTGTCGTGTGTAAGTTCTCAACGTTGTTCGAGAAATTGCAAGAGTGTTGATTAGCAAAATAAGATTGAGAAATAATCGAGTTTCTCCCCAAATTAGCCTTGTAATGTTTGAAATGTTCATTGATTCTAATTTTAAAGGACCTACCCGTCTGGACAATGTAAACAGCCTCGCAATCACTGCATTTGATCTTATAAACACCAGATTCAGACATTATGTCCCTTTTATCTTTGCTCTTAGATAAAATCATATTTAATGTATTCTGTGTTCTAAAAGAAATTGTTGCATCATGTTGTTCAAAAATGTGTTTTAATTTTGAATAAATGTTCCCGAAAAAGGTTATTGATCTATAACTATTTGATACAACAGGGGTAACATTGTTAGGGATGGTGGACTTATTGACAAGTTTGTGTTTAATTAAATGCTTATAATATAATTTATTAAATAAAGAAATATGATAATTATTGTTGACCATTATTTGTTTAATGGTGTTGATCTCTTTTATGAAATCAGAGTCAGAAAGGTCCAAAATGAAAGCTGTGTGTAACAAAGAGTTAAACGACGCCAACTCATGTTGCCATGGGTGAAACCAATCAAATGGAATGACCATATCGGTAGCAGAAGGTTTTCTATAAACTTCGAATGTAAAGGAATTATTTAACAAGTATTTAACAATGAGAAGGTCTAGAAACGGTATGGAATGGTTTGTTTCATATTCAATAGTGAACTTAATGTTAGGATGTAACCCGTTAACCATAGATAAAAATTCATCAGCTACCGATTTGTCTCCTGCAAAGAGAAGAAAGTTTTTCCTTCCTTTACTTATCAGGGCCAACTTTGAGACCCTGGACAACCTCCTTTTGATGTCCTTTCTCCTCTGTAGATTCCCTAATTTTTATAGGAATATTTTTAAGTTATTGAAAAAAGTTTCACAAATTAAACGTATAGGTCTTTTAAAAAATTTAACATTGTGTTAATTTAACTTTTTATAGTTTTATTTATCTTGGTATACGATTAGCAAATCTAATGCAATTTTTTTATGAAAACCTATAATTGTGAAGTTGGTAGTATTGAGTGTCGCGGGACAGCAGCGTGTGGGAATGGTACGTCATTTGCCCTCTCTCCATGGCGCACTGTTGCATAAGCTTTAGTTCATATGGCCCATAATGACACGAATCATCGTAAACAATAAACAGAGGGTATTGAAAATTGCAGTTATCACTATATCAACAGAAAATTTGAAGATTATTTCCACAAAAGGAAACCACTGTGATACGTTATTGGAACATTTTCTACAATGATTACTTCAACCTGTTACGATCATATCAATGGTATTCGGCTATACAATCGCGGCTCCTGATTGGATTGCCGTTGCAGTTTACTTATACCATAGTCTCGCGAAGTCATTTGCAGCGACGTGAAGTTGGCGCAGATATGAGACATACACTGTCAACGTCGGAAATTCGAGAAACATAAGGAATTGGGTCGAAAAAGTCTAGAAAAGCATAGCAACATACAGAGCCTGGAGTTTTGTTGTAATTTTGTACAAGGCAAGTGAGGACGCAACGTAAGAAAGAAGATTTCTAATGAGAAAGGTGTATGAGAGTATTTTTAATGAAACGCTGCAATTTTAAACTTTTTGTTATTTGAAAGAAATTTTTGATGTGATACAAATAAAGTGGAAGATATAAATTTTGAAAAAATCTGCCAAAAGTTCTTCCGTAAAAATTTTCGTAGTCCGATAACCTACAGTGCGATCGAATAAAAAAATAGTCAAAGCAGGCCATGACAAAAAAGCAGCATGTCTTTACTTAGTTCCTGAATTTAAAAATACAGACAACAGAAAATACTAGTTGACACTGACAAAGTCAAACTTTAAATTAATTTTTGAAATAAAAAAAGTAACAAAACTAAAAAGCATTTTATTTAAAGAAATATAATATTTAATTCTGCCCTTCACCGTTTTCCAACCTCCATTTCTAAAATAGGATTTTAAAGGAACACTATTGATTTGCTTCGACAATATCGTCTCTTGTACGTCTCAAGTACGTCAACTTGATATTTGTAAGTAATAACCAGAAAAAGAAGAATTTTAGGAAAAGACATTCGTATTTTAGCTCATGGCCTGCTTTGACTATTTTTTTATTCGATCGCACAGTATTATAATGTAGGCGAATAAAACCGCCGTCGAACAAATATGGCCTAGAAATTCTGGGGGCGAAATTCTATGGCCTGGATAATTTACAGTCTAAAATTGTGCCAACAAATGTTGCTACAAACAACCATATCATCTCTTGTTTATAACTTTATAGATCTTTGTGAATTGTATTCTGAGGAATTTCACGATTATGACATTCACATTTGACCTTCACTCCAAGAAACGAGTAGATTGAACGACCATTCTAATTATTTATGTCGAAACTTGTTTTGGAATACGATTCTAAAATTATCTGCATAAAACTAAATACCATAATATATTGCAATTAATATAGATTGCAATAAGATTGCAATAATAATTGCAATCTTCCACGACGATTCGTGGAAGAGAAATAGCGCTATTTTTGACAAGGGCCGCAAATGGTAGTACCAGTCTTCGAAGGAAAATAATTTATACCTAATTATTTCGCGCTAACATGACATCCATATAATTTTAAACGAAATATAAACAGACTGCTGCCCTCACTGCTAACCCTGTGTCTACATATGTGTAAATGAAAAGCTGCCTCGCAATTTCGACTGTATGCCTAATAGTTCAATAAAAATAGATGCTTGTGCTAGATGCAAATTTTGAACATACTATTAGTTCAGTAGCAAGGATTTATCACCAGGTCTTACTAGTTATCTTCAGTTAAATCAACTCTTTTTCTTTAACATTATAACACAGGACCCGTAGAATATATTTCGTCAATTTAAGGTATTTCTAAGAAATACCTTAAATTTTTAATTTTTTTTAACCACACGTATGTTTATGACTACACGGGATAAATATTTATATTTTATAATATATAAATCGATCGTGTCGAAACTATATACACAATGAAAGAGTGCATAAAGATCCCTGTAGCTTGCACCCAATATCATTTCTGTATATTTGTTCAAAACGTATTGATAATTCAAATAATTGCACAATTGCGATTTTTTGCAAATACTATATGTAATATATCAATTTTTATGAACAATTTGAAATAGGAACCATTCCGTTATCTAAAACTTTCTCCCATAACTTTTCACATTGGAAGAAAACGGAAAATTGTATAAGTAAAAAACTGAATCTTCCACTTATAAATATTGTTTTTTTAGGGATTCAAATCAGCTGTGACCTTTGACACAGTTATTTTCAGATAATCCTTTCATATATGAGAAATGTGTCAAAATGATGTTAAAGTTTTTCACGTTTTTTTTCCTTGGGTTCTGGGCTATATATTCTTTGATATAATGTAACTTGATAAAACAAATTCATGTAGCGAAATGTGTCAATTTTTACAACGGACATTACACGTTAGAAGATGTTACTAAATACTTAAAATTTCAAGAAGAGAATCAAATTCTGTCTTATATTCCAGACGCTATTTGATAACTAGTCAATTTGGTAATTACTCCTTGATATAGTACTTATAACTCTAGCATATCAGTATGTCATTATTCAAGGCAAACAATTGGGAACTAATTTACTATCTGAATAAAAACATGTGTATGCTCCCAATAACTGAAAGAACCATTGTGCTAATCCTAAGGAAGAAGTTGTCGATTGAACCATTTTAAAAATACTCGAAAGTTTGTTCACAATTTTACATTTATATCATTCATTTTTTAAACCTTCTTACTAACACTGTCTTTATAAGTATATTTTCTACAGCGAATGTATTATTTGGTGATCATCCCGGATTTTACGCGTTATCTAGACGTGTATTCACTTCCAAGTGACACGTTTAAGCGTATCTCAACAATATAATTTCCGCTTGTAGAAGCATATATTGTTTTGTAAAATTTCATTTCACTTTATCCAGTTGTGCGCTTTCCTAGAGCTGTTTGCAATATTCTGCATTTATATTGAATTTTATTCAGTTTACGACCCAAATGCCGATTGCGGTCTGGGTATATTATGGTTTAACGTGGAGTATTTCAACAAGAACTTCATCGCGCACACCATGATATTATCGTTATCTCCGTGTTGGAGAGGTGTGTGAGAAGCTTACATTATGTAATTTTCTTCGAAGAGCTTTCATGATTTGAAGTCATTTTCGGAAATTTTGTACAATTGTTCAATGCGGGGTAAAGTTACAATTTGTTCATCTAGTAAAAGTACACTAAAAATATACTACGGTGTGTCTTCTTGTGATTGCGCAGATAATTATATTAATAGAATCAGAAAATAACTCAAGGGATTTCAAAAACCCTGTATCATTAGATGGTTTTGTCCAGATTTCTCAATATTAATTTTTTTTAATGCTATTAATAGCCATTTATTATTTTTGGGTTATTGTCATATAGATAAAGTTATTTGGCTAGGTTAGTATTGTAACGGAAGGTTTAGGGTCGTAACAGACACGGCCAGTCGGAATGCAGCAGGTCTTGAAATCGAGAAGCGTTTCCCGAATGAAAGATTTCTGTTCCTTTCGAGTTCGTTAGGGAACTTTCTTTTCTCGTGCTGAAGGTGTAAGCTAGTTACACATACTGGCCCGCGAGCGATAGCGAGTGAACTCTACCAATCAAAGGATGAGGAGTAATGATAGCGGCCAAGATGACGACAGACATATGAGGATCGACATCACCAGCGCTTTCAAGCCACCGAAGAATAAATGGATGAAAAGCATGTAGAACTAAGCGCCATATTTAGGGAAAAGAATGATGAAACGAAGCGACTGCAAGAGGACCTAAATGCTAAAACAGAGAATAGGTCTCGAGGATAGTTAACAAGGACGGAAGAAGCTACAGGACTATGCAGCGAGATTTGGATACATCATGGGACCGGATGATGGTACTACCGCCACTGGGGTCCAGGGGATGTGTGGAACATCTTCATCATGCAAAACACGGTATCGGAACACGGAGTGGAAACCTGAGAGGAGTCATCATTTGACCATAAACTAGTGACAGTTAAACTAGGAACAGCAAAAGACACACCTGGCGACAATCAACGAAAGGGGGAAACACACCGAGGTACACTAAAGAGAAAATCTGGGATGGGAACAGACTAAACAGAATATAGAAGGGATTTGATAATTTTGACGTTCATAAGGCAATATATGGATCGTAAAATTCATTCATGGGCAATACATTAATCAAGTAGAAAAATGCAATCATTGCGATTTTTTAAAGCATTTCATAAATTGACCATAAATAAATGCAGCGAAACATGTTGTGGCCGTAAAATATATTTAAGAAACAGACTCGGTAGTTTTCACGGTAAATACACAATACATTCTATCATAATCAGTTATTGATCAGTGATAAATTAAATCAGTTATTAATCAGTGATCCATTGGCCTGATTTGAGGGTCTTGGAATGACTACAAAGTTTTTTCTGTGTCATTTTGAGTTTCTCTCTCCCTCTCCATCCCCCTCTATCTCTATCTTCCTCTCACCCTCCCTGTCCCTCACTCTCTTTCTCTTCATCTCTCTCTCGCTCCCTCTCCTTCTCTCCCCTCTCGCTCTCCCTCAGCACCTCTCCTTCTTCTCTCTCATACCCATTCATCTCCCTTTCCCTTTCACTCTCTCTCTGTCTCTCCCTCTCTGTCTCTATCTATCTCCTTGTTAGCTGCTTGTTTTTCTTAATTGGTAGGTTTGAATTTATATATTGTTTACTCATTGGTTGACTAATAGAGCAAGGTTAGGCTGTCCGATAAATATAGCAAGGATTATTAACGCATTGGGATGTTTGAGTGTTTGGTAGCACATTATGCTGGCGAAGCCCTGGTAAGCGAACCAGGTTTCCCGAAGTAAACGACGACGACGTATAGTATTATAGCTGTGGGTCTACAGGTTTCACGGAACTTCTGGTCCACTTCCGACGTGACGCCAATCATTACCCTCGGTGTTGGTCCACCAGGCTGCCGCCCCTGCTTCGACAATTTTGCAATTTGTGCTTTTGCTCTTTGAAATTGTATATGTTTCGTATCTATATTTACAGACAGATAAATATTGTTCTTTAGTATTGCTTTCTTCGGGACTCATTGCGGTCTCGTCTAGATCAAAAGGAATTGCTTCCATCATGATCACACTATCGCTTAGTCCCGCAATGCTCTCGTCCGTTTGTGTATTTATCATGAAAACTGCACGATTCAGCAAATAATTAAAAAGATTATACAAAATATTTTTTTTTAAATCAATAAGGATTTTAGAACTCTCAGTATGTATTTTATAATTAGAGAATTGGTTTATTATGTGTATACTACCGCTGTTTCTGTTAAAGAACCTATTACCTATATTAATTAGACAACGGCATAATAAAATGTAAGATATACTGTCACTCCTCAGGAAAACTATTCTTGTTATAAACCTTTTGAAGGGTCTTAAATGCTTATTGCTTTAAGTCTTGATATCTTTTTACGATACCGTTTTCACCAATTAATTCTGTTAAATTTTTATACCATATAGTTTTATCAATAAACGAAAAATAGAGGAACCTCTCGCCTCCAATTTAAGCATCTATTATGTAGATATATTTATCTTCATCTTGTCTTTATTCAATAAATATATGGAGTAAGTGCAAAACGTATTACGGCCTCCAGTATTTACTGGTATCATTGCACTTCAGTATGGGGTAGCAAGCCGTTTATAACGTGTTTAACGGAACCAGGAGTTCCGAAATTGTTTAAGTACAATACCTGTAGTACATTAAAAGCTGTGAAATAGTTAATGTCAACGAGACTCCTCCTTATTTAGGCAATTCCGACACACACACACACACACACACACACACACACACACACACACACACACACACACACACACACACACACACACACACACACACACACACACACACACACACACACACACACACACACACGCACGCACGCACGCACGCACGCACGCACGCACGCACACACACACACACACACAAAAAAAAATTAAATTTCTAGAACATATCACGTTGATATCGCCTTAATCGTTACCATCCTTGCGACGCTAACCGCGCTTGATATTTTAGTCCAGAACAATTTCGAAAATTATGTAACGTTAGCCTAGGTAGTTGAATATTTCAGTCGAGTCCCGAGGAAGTAACGGGTCGGAGATAGTTAAATTTCCCTAAAAGTTTTACTCGAGTGCGATTTAAGGCTTCCGCAGTGGTGGAGTGGAGTTGCGACCCTGAATTTTTATGGTGTTCGAAAACTATGCAGTGACGTGAGAGTGTGTCGAGTAGAGATATGGTGAAAAGTTAGAATTTCGACGACGACGACGACCGGGAAATTTAAGGAACCGGTGGGAGTTTATAAAGTGGATTTAGTCTGATTTAAATTCTAAGAATTTCCAACGATTAAACTTTTTTCTTGAACCTCAACACTTTCAATCCCTTGAATATCTTTAGAGCAAACTCTTTAAAATACACTTTACAAAGTGTCATCTATACCATAGTTTATTCGCTTAATATAAGGATTTTCTTTAAGAAGGCATTACATGTGTGAGGTTAGGTTGTGCATCGAGACTTACAGGACTATCATTCGTAAGCATTTTCCTATGGCAGCAAAGTTTACGTTGCAAACAAAAATATCGTTTTCAAATTTATTTCCACTAAAATGGACAAGACTTTATCATCAGTTACACTTATTAAAAAACTAACATATTATAACGATAAAAATTTAAAGAGGTGAGCATTTTTAAATCGAAATCGTTTTAATATACTACATTATTATTGCAGTCTGTGTGGTGAAAATTGGTCAGTTTCAAATCATGAAATTCAGTATTTGCTCAAAGACCTTTTAGTGTGTTTTGGAGAAAGAAATGGTAGTTATAGATACTTAATTTTATTTGTTATACATCAAAATTGCTAAATAATTTATCAAGGTAACAGTGGAAATTCCTTTTTCTTTGCGTTGGTTTTGAAATCTTAATAACCTTTACATTAATCAGACTTGGTCGGTGACGACATTGTCAGTGAGACACACACTACCATGATATGTCTCTCCACGAGGTGTGTTTTAGAGCCCATATTTCCGATATCCCGGACATGCAAGCAGAAAAGGCACTCCCTAGGAACCCCTCTATGCACGACACCACCATCTACCTATACTTCTGAGGTTTCCGTTTGCTTCCAGAAAGGGATGGTCCCTGCCACGGATCAGTTCGGCGTGGAGGTATTATGGTCCGTTATGGTCCCTATTCCTAATGAGTCGTCGCTAGCCCGGGGGGCTTGTGGTGTGCTATCAAACCGTTAACCGATCGGTGCAGGGAGATAAGCTGTGATTTCTAGTGTGTTTGTCTTCTGTCCTTACCTCTATTCCTCTCCGAATATCCTACTTTATTACGCCCATGTAACATCTTCATCATCATTGTTCATGATAGAAGCTTGGCGTCTGTCTTATACTGCAAATTTCATCCAAAGAAGTGGTTTAACATACGGCACTTTTAGCTACGGTGGTGAAGAGTATTGCTATTCATGACCGTATGCATTCCTGTGGACCCAACTGAAGCTAGGGGTAGGATCTAGAACCCTGTTTATATCAAAGATTCATTCATACTTGACCCGACCGTTTCATTGTATTATCGACTGGAGCAAATATATATGTAGTCCATTTAGAAGACGATTTTATTATTTTGTGTCCTCACACCCCACAACAACTCAGTAACGAACAATATGGAGGTCATTTTAGTCTCATAGCTCCAACCAACACATGCACCGTATATTAATTATATATTTATTATTCTTTGGTCACTTTTCGCATTCGAAAGCCCTGAAGTTTATTGTTGAGGCTACCGAAGTATCATAGATTAGGCAAACCGATACATCTTGAGACTCTTTGCCACAACACGAGTGCCCCAATTCCATCTCTTGTTCGTTTTGAAAACAGTTGTTCAGATAATTTAAGCCATGGCGATGGATAATCGTTGCACGAAACACCTAATGAATTAGATACCTATAATTTTTGGAAGCATATCTTTTTATCGTGGGCTTCGCTCGATGCGCTGGATCGGTGAGAGGTATTAACATCGAAAAGCCGAACGAGCCGGACGGACCAACTATCACGCCGCGCTAGCTGTTTGATGGCAACTAGTGTTGTAATTGATTGCACCATTATATCATATGTATAAAGCTATGCTTCCCCTTTCGGTAATTCATATAGTACCCCATTTCGTGTTTTATTCTAGGTATAATTTGGTGAAGATGACTGAAACTTTTCTTGAAATTATTGCGATTTCATAAAATTGTAACGCGCTTTGTGCGGTTACTAGAGGTATTTGGCGCTGGGACGGATTTCGGGAGTACGGAGAAGGGTTTTAAGAGTCGGTTTTTCGGTTTTGCTCGGGCGCCAGATTTTTAAGGGTTTTCTCCCTCGGGATTATGCCTGGGTAATTTACGAACTCAGGAGATTACCAGGGTTGTCTGTAGAAATGAAACACTCGCTCAAAAATAGAAGATCCTAAATTATTTTATTCCCAAACGGCAGTGAAACACAATTCGTACGACTAACACCTGCTGGCGCTAGTTCGTCGAACGGAGAGCGGGCAAAAACTTATTTACAATTATTTATGTATTTCGGAAAGGAAACACACAAATCCGAAAATATTATTATTATCACAGTTGGAGAGAAATAAAATGTATTCTAAATAACAGTGAGAAGAGAAGAAATTATTTTAACAAATCGAAAATGCGGAAACTGAAAGTGGAAATACTCTTACAAATATTTAGAACCTGAGATATGAAAAACCCTCTTAATACTGAAAATGCAAAAACGGAAAATTATCCTAAAAATTTCACAATGAAAGAGAAATAGCTAAATACGGAGACGATAGGAAAACGTGCAGTGGCTAATATTCGGTAGTGCGGCTTTTACATATCGAGAGAGCGAGAGCGTGAGAGAGAGGATATGGTAGGCGGGAATTAACTTTTCCTCAACGCGACGACGGAAAAATTAATTCCGGGCGGTTGGAAAAACGGACGTTTTCACAACCGCCGGTTTAACATGTAGTAAACGTTCATCCACAGATAGCTTATATCTAGCGGTCGGTAGGCTCACAACGAAAAATTACAGATAACGCATAGCCTACTAGCTAGCGGTCGGGGACGCTTTAACAATATACGATTAACTACGAATAGATAGGACGGCTTAAGACTATCGGTCGGGGACAATGCACAATTTACGTACACTCACAAATAACAAATAATTCGGCGGCTTATAACTAACGGCGATGACGTTTACAATAGACAGATAGACGGATCGACTTGCTATCAACAGGTTTTGGTTCTCACCTTGGATTAACTTGGGTACAGAACACCGGAGGGGGCGAGTGGCTTATATAAATTTAGTCTTGATATTTAAACGATGGCCTGATCGGCCGCCATCTATTTGACGTACGTTCGATTTTACGATTAATTGTATGGTGGGTGGTCTACCCTCAACTCTCAAAAATATGCTCCGTTACAAAATGAATTACATATTTCTGAGTCAAAATTGTAAATTCATATTAAATTATTTCTTTAGATCCACATTAATCTTTAGTTGTATAAAATCGTTGGCAATTGTTTTATTTAGCTAAGGACGCCTCCGTAATAAACTAAATAATAGCTCGCTATGGAGAAGGATATGAATCGATCCCAAGATATTCATTTTCCTCTCGTTTGGCAGGTGGTAGTTTCCGCGAAACTCGTTTGTTAATATCAACTTAATAAGGCAACTTTACAATATAGTCATAATGAAAACTATTCAATTCAAAGACACCACCGAATTACTAATCCCAACGTGGTACATCTTTTTGTTGCACTTCGTTGAGCATTGTATATATCGCTTAAAGGAAAACATCCGTAGGATGATCTGTACGAACGTGTATGTGCATTTTAAATTATACCTGAGGAAATTGTATATTTACAAGTAGAAACCTCTTCAAGCTCAGGTATGTTAATAACTTACAAGGACAGAAACATATCTGCCCGAAAGCAGGTGCCATGCAGTACACCGTAAAAGTTGTTCATACAATTTATTTATTTATCTAGATTCTAGAGCATAGTTATAAAAAATCAGATAAGGGTACGGAATGGACGACAATAAATTTTATTTCTAGTAAATTTAATTGTTAACCTGAAATTTAAGAGATTGTTTAATTGTGGATTCAGATTAACGAATTACCGACAATCATTTTATTGAATAAATCATAATATCATGTATCGATATCGTTAGTCTTATGTATCGACTGTCATCTGTTTATAATATTTTCTTCTAGAAACCATTAAAAAGGTGTCAATATACTCTTTGGTCATTGCAAGTTTTTTGGCCGTCTCTGATTGAACTTTGCTACAGGTTATGGGCCCAGGGCCAAAGAACATATAGTTTCGCGGCTTGCGGTGAAAATCCGAGTCGGAAAAGTGTGTGTCAGTTGAATGCGTTAATTCAAGATGAAGTCACTGGACGTTTCGAGCAGTTGACGAAGGACAACTATGAGACCTGGAAAATCCACATAAGAGCGGTATTGATCAAGAACGATGCTTGGGGGTATGCTGACGGATCACGCATTCGACCTGAATCGGCGACGGCAGGCGCCGATGCAGCAGAAGTTGCACTAGCGACCAAAAATTTGAAGAATTGGACCGACGGAGATCTGAAGGCCCAGTCCGACATAATTCTGGCAATCAGCTCTTCCGTAATCAAGCAGGTCAGATGATGCGGAACAGCGCGTGAGATATGGAAGAAGTTGGAAGGTATTTATCAGTCTTAGGGTTCGATTTGAAAAGTCGCGCTCCTGAATCAACTGATCTCGCACTAAATAAAGGAGGATGATGATGCTCGAGACAGCACTCAAAAATTTTTGGACATCGTTGATAGACTCGGTGAGTTGGATATCGAGGTTAACGACGATTTGTTGACAGTTGTTATGCTACGTGCTCTTCCTGACAGCTACGAAAATTTTCGATGTGCAATCGCGTCCCGAGATGATCTTCCTAAACCTGAGGTGCTACGAGTGAAGATTCAGGAGTTTGAAGCACGCAAAGACGGCAAGAAGCAGGAAAGTCAGAACGCAATGATAGATCAGAAGAAGCATTTTAAGAAACAGCGCATAAAGAAAACAAGCGAGAATTCTACTGAGAAGAATAACCATGATGGACATGAAGCGAAGATGAAGTGCTTCACGTGCCAAGGTTATGGTCATTACTCCAAGCAGTGCCCAACGCCAAAGAAGGTCAAGAAACAATCATCGCGCTTCGCAAACGACGTGAGTCTATATGCTGAGGCGAAGATCATTGGAAACGACGCTTATCGTGTTGGTGAATACAGCGGTTCGGATTCGTGGTGCGTGGACAGTGGATGTACGTCACACATGTTGTGCGAGAAAGAAGCATTCACCGAAGTGGACGCAACTCAGCGCGGAGGTTTGAACCTGGCTAGCAGTGGTGCACCCACAAGTGTACAGGGTCGTGGTGTCGCTAGAGTAAAATGCGGTATCAAAGGACGTAAAACTTTTATACATTTCACGAACACCTTTTACGTTCCAGATCTTCGATCGAATCTTATTTCTGTTGGAAGGATCACGGATAAAGGTTACACCGTTGTCTTCAGTAAAGAGAAAGCTGAGGCTGTTGACGCAGATGGAAACGTGATGATGGCGGCTGAGCGTGGTGCCAATGGACTCTACTACTTGAAGTGCGCTAACGTCGATGAGTGCAAGATCGTCGACATGGTCGAATCTCCCAAGATGCCACCTGAAGAGAACTCGTTGGAATTCTGGCACATTCGTCTGGGGCATCTGAACGAGCAGTATCTACGCGACGTTGCGAAGTCGGGTGCTATCAACGGTGTCAAGATCAAGAATCCACAATCCAAACTCAACTGTAGTGTATGTCTTGAGGGGAAGATGACTCGAAAGCCATTTCCATCGACGCCAACCAGAGAAACCAGCCCTGGAGATACCATCCATTCAGACGTCTGCGGCAAAATGCGGCTAACTTCGAAGAACGGTAGGAGCAAGTACTTCGTAACCTTCATTGATAACTGTTCCGGTTGGTGCGAAGTCAGGTTCCTGGCGCACAAGAACGAGGTCTTCAAAAAATTCCAGAAGATAAGAAGTTTATAAGAGAATCAGCACGGAAGGAAGGTGAAGTTCCTTCAATCCGACAACGGCGCAGAATACGTGAATCAGGAGTTTGACGATTTCCTGAGCAAGCACGGTATCAAGTGGCGTATAACCGTGCCTTACACGCCTCAACAAAATGGAACGGCAGAACGTGGAAATCGTACACTGATGGAATCTGCAAGATGTTTGCTAATTCAGTCTGGTCTACCGATATCTTTCTGGGCAGAGCCTGTAAACACAGCGAACTACTTCCGAAACCGATGTCCAACCAGTAAGCTGAATGGAAGGACCCCGTTCGAAGTCTGGCATGGACAAAAACCGGATGTTAGCTACTTCCAACCCTTCGGCTGTGAAGTTCGCGTTTTAAACCTCGACCCAAAGAAGAGTAAACTATTCCAACGCTCGAAGACGGGAGTTTTCGTAGGGTACAGTGAAGAGTCGAAAGGTTTCAGAATTTGGATTCCAAGTGAGGGGAAGGTCTGCATATCAAGTGTGAAGTATGTGAAGTTCCTCAACAACATGGCAAGCAAACCAAGCGGTAACCAAGGTCAATTTTGGGTAGAAGAATCAGAATCGACGGGCAAGGACGAGTCAAGAGATAAAAAATTCGTCGAAGTACCGTTGGTTCGAGATGTACTTCGAGAACCAGAGGTTGAACAGATAGCTGAGAACATTCCGAACATCCAGATGAATCGAGAAGAAGAGCTGATCTCCGACGAGGAAGATTTCCTGGATGCTGTTGACTTGCAAACTTTACTATGATCATCGTTTACGTGGATGACATCCTCGTCATGTCACGTAATCCAAACAAAGCAATTTCTTTTGGAATGCAACTGACAAAACCTTTTGATGTCAAGAATATCGGTGAATTGAAGAAATGCTTCGGGATGGACTTCAAGGTCAGCAACGACGGAATCAAGATTTGTCAACGTACGTACGTGAATGAGCTGCTGGATCGTTTCAGTATGAAAGATTGCAGAACTGTCTCAACCCCCCTCGACGTTGGGACAAAACTGATGAAGATCGAACCTTGGAATTCGAAAGATGGACCAAAACCACCGTACCGCGAGCTGGTAGGCTGTCTACTCTATCTGGCTGTAGCTACTCGTCCCGATGTGGCTCACGCTGCCAGCGTATTGGGGCAATTCAACGACTGCTTCGGTAAGGTTCATTGGAGTGCAGCGAAAAGGGTTCTACGCTACTTGAAGGGCACCGCAGATGTGGGAATCTTTTTCAAGAGCAAGGAGGGAGATCTCGAAGGATTTGTGGATGCAGATTGGGCTGGATTCATTAACGATCGAAGATCTTTCACTGGGTACGCTTTCAAGATGGGGAACGGGTGCATCTCGTGGGACTCAAGAAAGCAAAGGACCGTAGCCCTATCGTCCACTGAGGCCGAGTACATGGCCCTCGGTGAGGCTACAAAGGAAGCCTTGTACTTTCGACGTCTACTACGTCGACTTGCCGTCTCCGTGGGTTCTGTGAAGCTGTGGGACGACAACGTCGGAGCCGAGAAACTCTCCTCAAATCCAGTCTTCCACGCACGAACCAAGCATATCGCTGTTCGCCATCACTTTATTCGAAAGGTCGTCGGTTGCGGAGCAGTTAAGCTGGGACA
The DNA here is from genome assembly GCA_946251905.1 of Cryptocephalus moraei. Classification (NCBI taxonomy): domain Eukaryota; kingdom Metazoa; phylum Arthropoda; class Insecta; order Coleoptera; family Chrysomelidae; genus Cryptocephalus; species Cryptocephalus moraei. Next base: position 2,991,275 of record OX276457.1, on the reverse strand, counting down.
CGTAGCGTCCAAAGAAATGCTGGCCGATGTCCTCACCAAGGCGCTCACAAAATTGAACCATGAACATTGTATCTCTCTTTTGGGCCTGCAGAAGGTGGCAGTTTAAATGTATATAACAAAAAAAAAATTTGGTCAAATTTGGCCAATTTTGGCCAAAACTGACAAGATGTTCAATCATCACTGGCGGTTCAATTTCATGATATAGTTGGATCTTAAAAATCAATTGGCATTGAAAACCTTCTGTTAATTGGCCGAAAAAGCGGGCAAAAATTGCCAGAAATGGCCAAAAATTCGAAAATTACTTATTTCTGCCAAAACATGGAAAACCATGTATATACGTCAACAGGTCGAACATGTGGTACACAGAGAGCTCAGAAAAGCTAACAGGGGGCCAAAAAAAATACCCAGATATGGCCAAAAATTCTAAAATGACTTATTTCGGCCAAAACGTGATAAATCCTGTATATACTTCTATAGTTCGAAAATGTGGGCCAAGGAATTTTCAGACACACTGTCTAAGGATCCAATAGATCCTTCTAGCCACCGGAATTCACGTGAAACTGCGGGCCTGTGGAGCTACAAATTCGAATATTAGTAATTTCGGCCAAAACGTGATAAATCCTGTATATACTTCTACAGTTCGAAAATGTGGGCCAAGGAATTTTCAGACACACTGTCTAAAGATCCAATAGATCCTTCTAGCCACCGGAATTCACCTGAAACTGCGGGCCTGTGGAGCTACAAATTCGAATATTAGTAATTTCGGCCAAAACGTGATAAATCCTGTATATACTTCTACAGTTCGAAAATGTGGGCCAAGGAATTTTCAGACACACTGTCTAAAGATCCAATAGATCCTTCTAGCCACCGGAATTCACCTGAAACTGCGGGCCTGTGGAGCTACAAATTCGAATATTAGTAATTTCGGCCAAAACGTGATAAATCCTGTATATACTTCTACAGTTCGAAAATGTGGGCCAAGGAATTTTCAGACACACTGTCTAAAGATCCAATAGATCCTTCTAGCCACCGGAATTCACCTGAAACTGCGGGCCTGTGGAGCTACAAATTCGAATATTAGTAATTTCGGCCAAAACGTGATAAATCCTGTATATACTTCTATAGTTCGAAAATGTGGGCCAAGGAATTTTCAGACACACTGTCTAAGGATCCAATAGATCCTTCTAGCCACCGGAATTCACGTGAAACTGCGGGCCTGTGGAGCTACAAATTCGAATATTAGTAATTTCGGCCAAAACGTGATAAATCCTGTATATACTTCTACAGTTCGAAAATGTGGGCCAAGGAATTTTCAGACACACTGTCTAAAGATCCAATAGATCCTTCTAGCCACCGGAATTCACCTGAAACTGCGGGCCTGTGGGTTACAAATTCGAATATTAGTAATTTCGGCCAAAACGTGATAAATCCTGTATATACTTCTACAGTTCGAAAATGTGGGCCAAGGAATTTTCAGACACACTGTCTAAAGATCCAATAGATCCTTCTAGCCACCGGAATTCACCTGAAACTGCGGGCCTGTGGAGCTACAAATTCGAATATTAGTAATTTCGGCCAAAAAGTGATAAATCCTGTATATACTTCTACAGTTCGAAAATGTGGGCCAAGGAATTTTCAGACACACTGTCTAAAGATCCAATAGATCCTTCTAGCCACCGGAATTCACCTGAAACTGCGGGCCTGTGGAGCTACAAATTCGAATATTAGTAATTTCGGCCAAAACGTGATAAATCCTGTATATACTTCTATAGTTCGAAAATGTGGGCCAAGGAATTTTCAGACACACTGTCTAAGGATCCAATAGATTCTTCTAGTCACCGGAATTCACCTGAAACTGCGGGCCTGTGGAGCTACAAATTCTAAAACGACCTATTTCGGCCAAAACGTGATAACTCCTGTATATACTTCTATAGTTCGAAAATGTGGGCCAAGGAATTTTCAGACACACTGTCTAAGGATCCAATAGATCCTTCTAGTCACCGGAATTTACCTGAAACTGCGGGCCTGTGGAGCTACAAATTCGAATATTAGTAATTTCGGCCAAAACGTGATAAATCCTGTATATACTTCTACAGTTCGAAAATGTGGGCCAAGGAATTTTCAGACACACTGTCTAAAGATCCAATAGATCCTTCTAGCCACCGGAATTCACCTGAAACTGCGGGCCTGTGGAGCTACAAATTCGAATATTAGTAATTTCGGCCAAAACGTGATAAATCCTGTATATACTTCTATAGTTCGAAAATGTGGGCCAAGGAATTTTCAGACACACTGTCTAAGAATCCAATAGATCCTTCTAGTCACCGGAATTCACCTGAAACTGCGGGCCTGTGGAGCTACAAATTCGAATATTAGTAATTTCGGCCAAAACGTGATAAATCCTGTATATACTTCTACAGTTCGAAAATGTGGGCCAAGGAATTTTCAGACACACTGTCTAAAGATCCAATAGATCCTTCTAGCCACCGGAATTCACCTGAAACTGCGGGCCTGTGGAGCTACAAATTCGAATATTAGTAATTTCGGCCAAAACGTGATAAATCCTATATATACTTCTACAGTTCGAAAATGTGGGCCAAGGAATTTTCAGACACACTGTCTAAAGATCCAATAAATCCTTCTAGCCACCGGAATTCACGTGAAACTGCGGGCCTGTGGAGCTACAAATTCTAAAATTAGTAATTTTGGGCCAAAACGTGATAAATCCTGTATATATTTCGACAGTTCGAATATGTGGTCCCCGAAATTTTTAGACACCCTGTCTAAGGATCCAATGGATCCTTCTAGCAACTGGAATTCACCTAAAACTGCGGGCCTGTGGAGCTACAAATTCAAAAAGATTTATTTCGGCGAAAACGTGATAACTCCTCTATATACTTCGACAGTTCGAAAATGTGGGCCCAGGAATTTTCAGACAAACTGTCTAAGGATCCAATAGATCCTTCTAGCCACCGGAATTCACCTAAACCTGCGGGCCTGTGGAGCTACAAATTCTAAAACGACTTATTTCGGCCAAAACGTGATAACTCCTGTATATACTTCGACAGTTCTAAAATGTGGTCCCCGGAATTTTCAGACACACTGTCTAAGGATCCAATGGATCTTTCTAGCAACTGTAATTCACCTGAAACTGCGGGCCTGTGGAGCTACAAATTCTAAAATTAGTAATTTTGGGCCAAAACGTGATAAATCCTGTATATACTTCTACAGTTCGAAAATGTGGTCCCCGGAATTTTCAGACACCCTGTCTAAGGATCATTGGAGGGACATTTTGGAAAAGCGGCGGGGGTGCTCCGAATTGGCCGGAAAAGTAAACAGCGAATGGTACACTAGTTGCAATCCCGCCAACTTCATCATATTTTCAAAGGATTAGTGAGATAGTTAAACAGAAAAAATCCCCGACTGAGAGAATATGGCCAAATACTGGGGATTGAATTTAGAATAGAGAATTTCTGAATCATAACACAAAAACTGGGTCTCTGTTAGTACTCTACTCAGTATTATGCAATTGAATAACGTTATCAGCCTTTCAAAATGGAAGACAAATAGATTAGTTTTGTTTTCCGGATTCCTCAACATTCATATGTTTTAATATGTATTCGTTATTCTTATTACCTGTTATGATGTCCCGCATTCTGTTTATGGCCAGGCAACATTCGGTCTTTTCCATCCTTCCTTTAATATTGCCACATTCCGGACTCTCGCAAATTATAAAAATGTCTTTCAGGATACTTTTAAAAACTTCCTTATCTCGGCACAATATAAGTTGCCCAATGGCACCTAAATAAAAAATCTTAACCCTTGTAGCTGGTGTCGCTAATATCCGCCGATATTTATTTATGAAATGAGCTGTGTCTAGCCGGATTCTGGGTGGACACTTCCTTTGTTGAATTGTTGAATGCGTCACAATAAGTCACAATGTTTTTATATTGAGGACAAAAGCTCAAAACACAAGCATTCAACAATGCCTTGCTCTGGTCACATATTACTTCACGGGGAACACTGGCCCCGGACATGATCCACTTGTTGAGAAAACTCCGAATATCCTCTGTTCTATGACGCTCCGAATACATTTGCGCCACTGGAAATTGTCCTGCTGGGCAATTTACTACAACCAAATATAGAAAGATATGTCTCCTATGTGTATCACATGAGTGCATTATTTTTTTGGACTTTTCCTCCGGTAGAATCTATACACACACTTCCCTGCCATTTTTATGGATTTTATTCCACAACTGTATCTGAGTATTCGTCCAGAAATGTACGAAAAAAGGGGATTTGCCGATATCGTGTATAGCTTCGTGATACTTCGTAAATTTCATTTTTGTAATTGCCTCAATGGAATCGTGGTGAAAGTAATTGCCGGACCTAGCTTGTGATTTCACCGTGTGTAGTACACTAGAAGAGAAGAGTTGCCGTGGTTCCGGACCCACTTCATTCATTAAATTATTAGCTAAATCGGACCGATAAAGTTCTACAGGCATGTGCCCCAATTCATCTACCACTCTCTTCCTCTTCTGGCCTCGCAGCTGACGTTTACCACATTCACCAAATCCCTTCTTCAGGCGAAAGGCACAGCCAAAGCTGCCGTCTACCAACTCCTTGATTTGACATGATAAGTCTGATCCACATTTGCAGGTAGCTGTTATTTAGAAAGATAATATCAAACAAATTAATAAAAATCACCAGCATGCATTGCCCAGACCCATCTGTCAGAAATTAGCTTTATATGGACGTAAGAGGTGACCGCAATGTTTTTACATGAATACCTCGGGAGTAATGCCTAGAATCAGGATTGACTTATCCTCCAGAGCGGAGAGGTCGGGAACATTGTTTAAAATGCAGGAATTGAAAAAAAATAAAATAACGCGTGTTTTTCCGTATTGATTTACTTCTAACTTTTTAAGTATTGAATTTAGAGCAGAGTTGAACGGAGAAAAAAGTTGCAGAATCGCTCTTTACATAATATAGCATAGGTTAGAACTTGAAAAATTTATTAGCGGTTTTGCAAAATAGCAAAAAAATAATAGGCCAAAAAAGTGCTTTTTTAATTTATTATTTAAGGCACTTTAAATAACTGGTTGAAATAACTCGTTTGAAAATTTGTAGCTGCTTAGGCTACCTATCTAGCCGGAATTTGAGTAGGTACCGAGACCGGTTCGAAGAACTCGCAGCTAGTGTTCTCGAACTTTCAGCCGCCTTTTTTTGGCCAAAATTAGTAATTTTAGAATTTGTAGCTCCACAGGCCCGCAGTCTGGGGGGAATTACAGTGGCTAGAAGGATCCATTGGATCCTTAGACAGTGTGTCTGGAAACTCCAGGGCTCACGTTTTCGAACTGTAGAAGTATATACAGGAGTTATCACGTTTTGGCCGAAATTACTAATATTCGAATTTGTAGCTCCACAGGCCCGCAGTTTCAGGTGAATTCCGGTGGCTAGAAGGATCTATTGGATCCTTAGACAGTTTGTCTGAAAATTCCTGGGCCCACATTTTCGAACTATAGAAGTATATACAGGATTTATCACGTTTTGGCCGAAATTACTAATATTCGAATTTGTAGCTCCACAGGCCCGCAGTTTCACGTGAATTCCGGTGGCTAGAAGGATCTATTGGATCTTTAGACAGTGTGTCTGAAAATTCCTTGGCCCACATTTTCGAACTGTAGAAGTATATACAGGATTTATCACGTTTTGGCCGAAATTACTAATATTCGAATTTGTAGCTCCACAGGCCCGCAGTTTCAGGTGAATTCCGGTGGCTAGAAGGATCCATTGGATCCTTAGACAGGGTGTCCGAAAATTCCGGGGACCACATTTTCGAACTGTTGAAGTATATACAGGATTTATCACGTTTTGGCCGAAATTACTAATATTCGAATTTGTAGCTCCACAGGCCCGCAGTTTCACGTGAATTCCGGTGGCTAGAAGGATCTATTGGATCCTTAGACAGTGTGTCTGAAAATTCCTTGGCCCACATTTTCGAACTATAGAAGTATATACAGGATTTATCACGTTTTGGCCGAAATTACTAATATTCGAATTTGTAGCTCCACAGGCCCGCAGTTTCAGGTGAATTCCGGTGGCTAGAAGGATCTATTGGATCCTTAGACAGTGTGTCTGAAAATTCCTTGGCCCACATTTTCGAACTATAGAAGTATATACAGGATTTATCACGTTTTGGCCGAAATTACTAATATTCGAATTTGTAGCTCCACAGGCCCGCAGTTTCAGGTGAATTCCGGTGGCTAGAAGGATCTATTGGATCTTTAGACAGTGTGTCTGAAAATTCCTTAGCCCACATTTTCGAACTGTAGAAGTATATACAGGATTTATCACGTTTTGGCCGAAATTACTAATATTCGAATTTGTAGCACCACAGGCCCGCAGTTTCAGGTGAATTCCGGTGGCTAGAAGGATCCATTGGATCCTTAGACAGGGTGTCCAAAAATTCCGGGGACCACATTTTCGAACTGTTGAAGTATATACAGGATTTATCACGTTTTGGCCGAAATTACTAATATTAGAATTTGTAGCTCCACAGGCCCGCAGTTTCACAAGAATTCCGGTGGCTAGAAGGATCTATTGGATCCTTAGACAGTGTGTCTGAAAATTCCTTGGCCCACATTTTCGAACTATAGAAGTATATACAGGATTTATCACGTTTTGGCCGAAATTACTAATATTCGAATTTGTAGCTCCACAGGCCCGCAGTTTCAGGTGAATTCCGGTGGCTAGAAGGATCTATTGGATCCTTAGACAGTGTGTCTGAAAATTGCTTGGCCCACATTTTCGAACTATAGAAGTATATACAGGATTTATCACGTTTTGGCCGAAATTACTAATATTCGAATTTGTAGCTCCACAGGCCCGCAGTTTCAGGTGAATTCCGGTGGCTAGAAGGATCTATTGGATCTTTAGACAGTGTGTCTGAAAATTCCTTGGCCCACATTTTCGAACTGTAGAAGTATATACAGGATTTATCACGTTTTGGCCGAAATTACTAATATTCGAATTTGTAGCTCCACAGGCCCGCAGTTTCAGGTGAATTCCGGTGGCTAGAAGGATCTATTGGATCCTTAGACAGTGTGTCTGAAAATTCCTTGACCCACATTTTCGAACTATGGAAGTATATACAATAATTATCACGTTTTGGCCGAAATAAGTCATTTTAGAATTTGTAGCTCCACAGGCCGCTGAGCAAAGTGACTTTTAGTGTCTGACAGAGTCATCTAAATGCTCCACATTGTTACTGGAATTCCCATGGCCCGCATTTTCGAACAATTCAGGTATATTCAGTACAGATTTAGCACGTTTTGGCCGAAATAAGTCATTTTAGAATTTTTTGCCATTTCTGGGTATTTTTTATTGACACCCTGCTAGCTTTTCTGAGCTCTCTGTGTACCACATGTTCGACCTGTCGACGTATATACAGGGGTTACCATGTTTTGGCAGAAATAAGTAATTTTCGAATTTTTGGCCATTTCTGGCAATTTTTGTCCGCTTTTTCGGCCAATTAACAGAATGTTTTCAATGCCAAATGATTTTTAAGATCCAACTATATCATGAAATTGAACCGCCAGTGATGATTGAACATCTTGTCAGTTTTGGCCAAAATTGGCCAAATTTGGCCAAAATTTTTTTTTGGCCCATTGACTTTCAAGTACTTCTAAAGACACAAATTCCTGCGCAAACCGGAGCATCCTATTACATTCCGTGTATGAGTTATAGCGGTGGCCGCTAACTTAATATTAAGTTAGCCCACCTTTTGTAGCTCCGGCAATTCAAAAGCTACAAAATTGGTTTTCTCGCTACAAAAAAGCTACAAAAAAGACACAAAATCTCTACTATTTTGTTTTGCCGGCCTGTGAGGGTGGTCCGCCAACTTTATATACATGCAGTTTAATTCCCTAAGACAACTCATCGAGGGGAAGTATTGAATAAATCATAATATCATGTATCGACATCGTTAGTCTTATGTATCGACTGTCATCTGTTTATAATATTTTCTTCTAGAAACCATTAAAAAGGTGTCAATATACTCTTTGGTCATTGCAAGTTTTTTGGCCGTCTCTCATTGAACTTTGCTACACATTTCAATTCAAAACGGGCAGGGAAATTCATTTTCTCATAAACCGACCCTTTCACCATTCGTCATAACAACTGAGAACATCACGAAATTTATTAAGCAGAAATGTAAAATGTGTGACAACAATAAAAGTGAGAAAAATAGCCTATAGCATCGGATTCTTTTAAAGCCCCTTCAACTTTCCGCAGTTTTCGTCAAACAAGTATTCAACGGGCTATATTTAAAAAACATTTTCTCTAAGTATAATTTCGGCACCACTAGGCGCGAAACGGAACGGCGATGCATGAAATTCAAAATAACTCAATACGGGATATCGAAAAACGAATTTCCATGACAATTTCCTCGTCGCACCTTACCCTCTTACCCCCCGCCCCCCCAATTTAATAAGCGACAATGGCGATATTTCATTATGAAAATTTAAACGTTAACGGAAGCGTGGACTTGCTCTCTTCGCTCACCGGCATAACAAACAAATAATCCATCGTTGCGAAATAACAAATCTCGACTCCTCTCGCAGGGAAAGAGATGGAAGCTGGAGAGTTCGTTGTTCGACACGGTGTTTGCCAATTACGGAAGTTGAGCTGCTAAACGAGCGAAAACTTTCCACTTCGCTCTAATACTCTTGCACTTACATATTATGTAGTGCATTCTCGCACACTTTTACGAGATGATCAAACAAAACAAAAAACATTCACATAGAAATGGTGAGCTTTGCGAGTATTATAAAAATATTTCTTCCGCTTAAATAAATGGAAATAATATTGTCGCCAGACAATTAAATTTAATCATTGGGTTATTAACAACTATTGTACAAAGAACACAAGTGGGTGTTACAGTGAGAGAATTGACAAATTAAAATGTCATCATGCATGAAATCATTAAATTTAGTACCGAAATTGGGATAAAACAAATGCCGTATTTTTATGGAAATATAACTTAGTTTTTATAAAGTGTCGGCAGGTGGGCACATCCAAAACCATAAATGACAGTCACTTCCAAAATTTTGTCGTTTTAAATTACAATAATTGAATAATTACAATATGATCGCGCTGCCGTATATAAAAAAATTTTTGATTAGGATATAAAATACATTCGGTTGGAAGAATGAGGTTTATAATCGATATCAAAATAACTTTTTGAGGATTTCTTAATATACATATATTGAAACTAATATAGTATCAGATTTCTATAAAATAAAATATGCGTAAAAGAAAATAGAGGTGCTGTAGCGTTTTCATGAGTGCAAATTGTTACACTACACTAATTATGCAATTAATTTTTTATTTAAAACTAATTATTAATACCTATCATTTGTCACGTAATTTATGCGGACTACTTACTTGGGTTTTTTTTATAAACAACATAGACCACGACCCAGGGTACAAATTTGGTCAGTCATTTCCTCTCGGGCGATAACTTGTAAAATGCTGCAGAGAGTAGTATCATGAAGCTCCCTGTACGTTGTTCCTTGGGTCGATTAAGCAGCGGTAGCTTCCCACACACCATATGAGAAATCAGTCATTTCCGCCCGATCGAACATTCCTCAAATTATAGTTAAACCAATATCTTAAAGAAAAAAACAACTTTATAGTAAGCTGACTATAAAGTGGTGGATAATATTCATGGCAACAACATTAAAGTACCTTTTAGGGAGGTTTTGGAAAAAAATCTTTCAAATGGGAGTTGTAGCGTTTAGTTAGGTCATTTCAAATCTAAAAATGGGTAAGAATCGGTAAAGCTAGTACGAGAGCCGGCGACACTCCACCCTACGTCATCGGGAATTGAAATGAGACATACATAATCGTGTAGTATGCGTACAGACGAATACAAAAGCGCAAGGCCTGCCAGAGAAATCCTGTGCAAACGTTATTTAAATAATTTTTGAAAATTCGCAAAAATCGAAAAATTAACGTGATGTGGAATTGAATAAACAATTACATAGGCTTGTAGGGTTCGACGAGCCCTTTAAGAAAATATAGGTCTGCCTATGGTTATCCCGTGCTCTACCCCCGTCTGCCGGGTGCAAAGGGGTGGTTTACAACAGTTGCCCCTACGTCATGCGAAATTGCAACAATTGATTTTTTAAAATAAAGCTCTGAATGTCCGTAACAAAATGCAACTGGTCTGCCTGGGAAATACCTATGTTTTTATCAAGTCTGCCAGGTTCAAAAATTCCACTTTTGGCACGCTATCTAGGTCGAAAAATCGAACATTCCGCAATTGCGACTTCTTGCAAACTGCAGTCTAAATGATAATGATGAGGACGTTTATGGAGGTACCATAAACATTGTTTTTTAACGTTTTTTAAACAATTTTGCAACAAAATTCTTTAATTTTCCAACTTTTAACTTACTTTTCCGTACGTTCATCCAAATAAATGTTTACATTTGATGTTTTGCATAATGATTTTAAAGTTGGGGAAGAGTATTTTTGTAATATACTACTTGCATATAACATGCTTCGGAATGTACGAAGAACAGGAAAAAGTGGGGTACGAGCCAGGGGTCGTCTTTTCAGTTTCGATAGTGTTGCCTAGAGATGAATTCAATACCAAACCTGCATATTTTAACATGTTTTTAAACTTACACGCTACGGTGCGGGAGCCGTACGCATCCGCACTTATATGACAGGGACGAATTTATTTGTTTTGTTCCACACTTTTTGTGTTTATATTTGGTGAACAGTAAGTTAAGAATTAAGCGTAGTTAGATGGTGGTAGGTTGATGTCAATATCGGTTTTTGAACTTTGAAATTTTTATATTTTTTTTTAGTGTCGTTATTATGTACAAAAATTATTCTTTTGATTTTCATTTAAGTTTTTCTTTTTCATATGATATAAGTTCCGTAGAATGTATCGGTTAGACTGTATAGATTTTAGTTTTAATTGGTGTGTAATAATAAAACAATTTTTTTTCATCGTTCATCTTTACTTTTCCCTCTTAGGTCGAAATATTGAAATATGATTTATTTGCAAAGGTACATTACATTAAACGTACTTTCAAATCATTATGCAAAACATCCAAGGTAAACATTATATTTTATATGTGATTTTATTTATTTGGATGAACGTACGGAAAAGTACGTTAAAAGTTGCAAAATTAAAGAAATTTCATGCAAAATTATTTAAAAAACGATAAAAAACAATGTAAATGATACGTCCATAAACGTCCTCATCATTTTCATCTAGAATGCAGTTTGCAAGAAGTCGCAATTGCGGAATGTTCGATTTTCCGACCTCGATAGCGTGCCAAAAGTGGAATTTTTTAACCTGGCAGACTTGATAAAAACATAGGTATTTCCCAGGTAGACCATTTGCATTTTGTTACGGACATTCAGAGCTTTATTTTAAAAAAACAATTGTTGCAATTTCGCATGACGTAGGGGCAACTGTTGTAAACCACCCTTTTGCACCCGGCAGACCGGGATAGAGCACGGGATAACCATAGGCAGACCTATATTTTCTTAAAGGGCTCGTCGAACCCTACAAGCCTATGTAATTGTTTATTCAATTCCACATCACGTTAATTTTTCGATTTTTGCGAATTTTCAAAAATTATTTAAATAACGTTTGCACAGGATTTCTCTGGCAGACCTTGCGCTTTTGTATTCGTCTGTACGCATACTACACGATTATGTATGTCTCATTTCAATTCCCGATGACGTAGGGTCGAGTGTCGCCGGCTCTTAGACTAAGCCGTTTTGGAGGAAATTGAGAAAAACTGAAAATTCACAACGTTTTTCCAGAAACTACAAAAAGTGGAAAGTTAACATTCTGTATTTAGACTGGTTCTCCTGAAATCTTAGAACCACATAAATTTTATCAGAATCGGTTAAGAACAAACGGGACTTTATTCTTGTGAATTTTAAGTTTTTTGTATTCAGAAGTATGAGACCATATTCGATCAAATTTCAAGGATATTTAGATGAACTGAAAATCGACTGGAGTAAAGTCCCCTTCAAAGACAACTTAGCCAAAAATGTTATTAAAGTTTACGGTTTCGAAAACAGAGTAAACATTCAAAGCATAGAAAAAAAGTTTCGTTTTAGAGCATTTTAGAAAAAAAATACGAACCCCTTATATGATATGATAATATCATATCATATGATAATATGATATTTTCAGGCATTTGTTGTTTCTAATTTTATAGAAAAATGCACCGAAGATGCACAGACACTTTGAAAAGCTAGTGTTTTGGATTCAGGGAGCTCTAAAATATTCAGAAGTGCTATCAAGTAATATACTAAAAATCGGTCCCAATGCAATACTTCTCATATATTGGTTCGTTATTTGAGAGAGTAACAGGTAGGTCGTGTTTTATAAGCCATAAAAAATGTTCCAGCAAAACAATCTGTTTCTTCGAAACTGTCCATTTGCACATGGTAACCCAGACTTTTCTGCCTATTTTGAACCATACCACTTCCCTTAAAATTTATGATACATCTTTATGATGAATGATGATTGTGATGAAATGAAAGTAAAAGTTTAATGTTAAAAGATTCGTTTGTACGAAATCCCTTGATCATAGCCTTTATATACTTAGGCAAAGTTCTAGAGTATTTTTTTAATCTTAAAATCACTGAAAAACACATTTACCTCGGAACAGCTTTATTTTGAACACCCTGTTTTAACTCGGTGCAACTAATTTGAAATTTGACTTGTAAGAGTTAACAATCTTTTGCAAAAATATCAATGCTTTACATATAAAAATAAGTATTTTCCGACCCATGTTCACTAGGATTTTTCTATTTTAATTTGTAATGAAGCATATTTTTCCCGTGGCTAGAAACCTTGTCTCCCTCTGTTACCGTTTGCGGAAAACCCGCAAATTCAAATTAATAACCATTTTCTCTCCGTCGTGACACCTGCAAATTTCCAAGGCCGGGTTTAAACAAAAGACCACCAGTTGTGTCTTCAAATGTGAGCAGCAAACTACCCCTCCCTGTTTATCTGAGAGCTCTAAATATGAACGAAAAGTATCAAATGTATCTGGTGTAGTCGCCACTCCTGTGAGTAGTCCTGGAGTGCCTCTGTAGTGCCTACCGTCCGTTTTTGCGCGAGTTGGCCGAGATCAAAGTTTAGTGCTTTCCGCTCTTGAGAGATCCTCCGAGAGACATCCTCTAAAAAGTGTAAATTTCGTTAACGCGAGTTATCCGTTGAACCGTTACCGTTTATTTTCCCTTCTCCGTGCCGCGACGGCCGAGCGTTTTGCTACAGAAGTACCGTTTCGTGTCAATCTTCAACCGTTTTTCCCGAGATAGTGAATTTCCGCGAGTGCGAAGTGCCCGACCGACGTATCTCCCGTATCTCCACTAATTGTAAAAGTACGCAATTTCTGTTTGATTCGCTGGTAGGCCTCTTCCTTGTCTAGATTCCCATTCGGGAATCTCCGCACGTTAGATTTCCCGTTCTCACTGCTTCAGCACCCGCTTAAAAGACCCGCTCAAAATTCTCTCGCTCGCTTCGCTCTCTTGCTGATATCTTTTCCCTTTGACTGCTATTAACCGAATCTGCACATTTATTTTCGCCTATTTTAATTAGCTAGCTTCGCTATTTCCTTTCCGTTTGTAAAGTAATTATTCATGTTTTATTTCATTTATTCGATTTTGTATTTTCCGTAATTCCCAACAATAAATTAACCGTTTTTATCGTACCACCTGTTCTCCGCACACTGACGTCCGACCGTGGAGCGCAACGTTGCCGGTTCCTCTCCTAAATCCTAATTTCCGGATCTCGCACAGTTGCCAAAACTTCCGAAAGTCTAGTAACCGGCAAACCGTTGTCTCCGCTGCCGAAACGTCCCTAACTACTGTATATAGTATAATTACGACCTTCCGCTTATTCCTAATGTTCCGATATCTTTATTCACGTTTACTTTATATCCCTTTTCTGTAAATAACTTAATAGATGTAATATAGATCAACCGTATTTTTCCCCGTACTGTGTGTTTCATTTTCACGGACCCCCCTGGCATTCTCCCGAGTTTAAACTCACCCGTGGCTATAGGGAGTTTACGCTTAAAAATCTGGCGCCCGAGGTAAACCGATTTTAAACCGTTTCCCGAATTTCCGAACTCCGCAACTTGCGCTAATTCAAATAAGTGACGTAACTTGCCGCCAGAGTCCTTGTGCCGCCAGCGACTCTGCCCTACCGACCAAAGTACGTTACAAATTGCAGAAAATGTTTGAAGAGGAAAGCAAAGAAAACATAAGAATTTGGTAGGTGATATTGTTTGGATCCATAAAACAAATTCTTACCATTACATATCTTCCTAAAATTTCTTTTCCATGCATGTTATGTAAAATGTTATTGAGTTAAACATGCCTTTGAGATGTCTAACTTTGTAATATGCCCTCTATTTCTATCTTCACTCTTCTAGTCTTTTCAAGTATGATTTGTGAGGCTTCCAGTAGGAATCGTGTTATTTACATAACGAATTCTATAGACCTGTTTTGAAATTAAGCACGTGCAAGGATAAAAGTAACAAAAACACGTAAGAGTAAATTTATTCATTAGTATAAATGTCCTGATTTCTTACAAACTTAGTTAACAAATCCAATGCCCATTTCGCTTTTTCGATTGGCACCATATGTCCAGCATTTCTCACTAGTGCTTCTGTTAAATTTCCAGCGACCTTAACATAACCAGCAAGATCATCTCCGACGTACCATTTATACCTCGGTGCTTGTTTATATTCCACCGCGCCACTAAACTCAAGATTTTCCAAATATTTCACTGTTGGAGTATAAGGCACTCGGAGATCCAATTGCCCATTATAGATCAATACCCGGTAATTACTAAGAAGTTCGGATATCCACGGGGTTACAGATTTTGGTATGTCAGTTTTTAGAGTACTATACACATTTGAATCTTCAAACGTTACATTACCCACGTGGATACTCCGTCGTATATCCTCAGCGTTAAGAAATTCATACATAAAGTTATCTAGAATAGCGGCATTAGTATCATTTTCTATAAGAAGATTGAAATAATTTTCAAAACCGGTTTCATTCGAAAATAATATATCGATAGTGTCTATTACACCAGAAGCTGCAGTGTAATTTTCTTCTTGGATATATTTTACTAATAGATCTTCTCGTATTTTAAACTCAAGTCTGGCATTAGAATCTATAAGACCTAATTGATAAAGATATTCACCGTACATAAGTTGGCGTTCGGGATCACTTAAGCCATTCCCAATAAATAAACCTTGTAAGTTAATTACGTTTTCGGGATCTACTACACTATTCTTAGTAAAAATTTGGTATCCGAGTGCTGGTACATATTTTCCAGCGTATGATTCGCCGGTTACAAAAAAATTCCTTTGTCGTAAATCAGGAAACATGTTGAAAAATTGTTGAATCGCGCAGTAAAGATCTTCGCCCACCTTAGTTTGATTACTTGCGTATCCTCCATTGGTGAAACTAAATCCGGTACCAGCAGGACTATCAATGTAAAGTAGAGAGTGTTTCGTTGCCCACATAGTTTCACGAAATCCTATTTCCGAGGCGCTTTTCAAGACAAACGGACCGTTTTGTTGAAATAATCCATACAGCGAAGATGCTCCCGGTCCCCCTTCTAGCCACAACACAACGGGCGCATTCTCGTAATCTTCATACGCTGGAAAGAACCAGAAAAATAAGTTGGAGTCGTAAGTTTCGTCCACGGTGAAGTATCCAGAGTAACTCTTCACATCCCCAAATATTTTGTTATCAACTTGTGCGGCCATCTGAGCTTCTTCTATTTTATCCTCTTCTAATAGTGGCGTTAAAATTAACGGGTCACCCAGATCTCCCTCCATGGATTTGATATTACGACGATCACGAAGCGACAGTTTGCCGTAAACTAAACTTGTATATAACAAGATTGAAACAAAAAATTTGCTGTTCATGCTGCTTTCTAAATTTAATAACCCGAATAACTGTAATGTCTGGGAAAATGTAGTACCTAGCTTGCGTAAGTACAAGTATATATACGCATTTGAATTATCAAAAGATCTACACTTAAGTTATAAGTAAATAAGATAACATGGATACGCTTCAGTTTGATGTTGAAAATTGTTAAGCTGTACAAATCGAATCTACATTTCACCACTCATATTTATTACAAATAGTTTAGAAATACAAAGTAGAATAGTAGGGATTCGACAATATCGGTTGACAGTTATACGTATACGTTCAACACAACAAAAAATGTGAACATTGTGTGAACAAATGAACATTCGTCTATTGAGGTTCAACCCTATTTCATATAATATTAATTCACCCAAAATATGAAGACAATTATTATTATACTTAGTAAAAGTAGTATACTTAGTACAGTAATCGAATGCCATTTAGAGTGTTTTTCTTAATAGCACAAGATGAAACTACCTTTATTATTAAAAGTTAAATAAACAATAATGAATGTTGTTTAGAATTATTTTTAGATTAGGATGCAAGAACTTCAGTACTAATATCCAAAGTGAAAATATTGGAATGCATTCTGAGAAATTTCAAAGCTTGAAACGTAACAAAAGTCTAAAGTTATCCCTATATTTTGGTCGATTTTAACAAAAAGCTTATGGCGAGGTCCCAGTATGGAACAAGGTTTAAATAGGGTGTTCAAATCATTTGCGACTTGTTAATTTTTCAGAAAAAAACGCACCAGGGGCACACACATTACCCACATAGATATTTCCTCCAACACATGTCTTTTTTAACGAAATGGCAAAAAACGTACAGAATACTAATAACTCTAATTGTTATACGTATCATTAATAGCCTCTTAAGAGAGTATAGAATTGGAAGAATTTTTTAATAAAAATAGAACAGTATTGGATTTACAAAATTATGTTGGCAAACGAAAAGGGATTAAAGGGGTACTACTCGGTCCAACGGAATAACATCATCAGAAAATCATTTGCTTTCCAAGCTGTAACGAAGCGCCATCTCTACCCGAAACACTACATATGGTAATTCTGTTCCACTATGGGAAACTGTAACAATTTTACAATTTCACAGAAGCTTCCTTCTTAACCCGACACGATCGTTTTCTCTTGCGCTGTTACAATCAACCATTCTTTAACTGCATGGGTGGTTTAAATACACCCAAAGTTGGACACAAAGGCAACCTCAATCCGAGTTTAATACCTCCGCTCTCGCGAGATCCTCCGAGAACGCCCGCTAAATTCTTTCCCGCTTCCGCTCTCCAGAGATCCTCCGAGAACGCCGTTTAATTTTCTCCGTTTCCGCTCCCGTGAGACTTTCCGCGAGTGTTCCGTACAGTGTCCGACCGCCTGTGCTACCACCGATCGTCAGTACCTACGCAATTTCCGCTTATTTCACCTCGTGACCGTTTGTATATCTAATAGGTCGTAGTAAAGCGCCCTGGAATAGTTCCTCTCGGGTGGCTTTATTACTGAGACCAATCTTGCATATATTTTCCATTCGGGGAATCTATGCACGTTAGATTTCCCGCTTGCACCGCTTAAGTACGCCCTTGTGGGCCAATGCCGCCCTTTCTTGCTTGTCCCGCTCTCGCTTCAGCTATCTCTTTTCTTCCGCTTGCTCCTAACCGCTTCATCTGACTCTGCACGTTAAATATCCCATTAGAGATTATTAACTTGTGATCTTCAGCTATGTAAATAGTTTAATCTGTTTTAAATAGGAACCTTCATTCCTAAATACATTTTCTCCGTTTGTATTTCCGTTCCTTTAATAAATTTTCTAAGTGTAGATAAGATCCGAACCGTTTTTGCCCGAAGCATCTGGGCCCGGGCGCTGGTTCGCATGCGACGTGCAACGTTGCCGGTTCCTCTACGAAATCAGAAATTCCGTAGTGTATATTACTGTCAAGTCTCCCCGAAAGTCTGGTAACCGGCAAACATTTGCATCCCGCTGCCAAACCGCCCCTAATTGCTGTAAATAGTTTAGTTGGTGACTGACGCTCATAACAATCCGGTCAGATTATTTATTAATTTAAATTCGTTTTTCATTTGTACATAATTCACATAAGCGTAATACAAATCATCCGTAATTTCCCTGTACTGTGTGTTATATTTTCACGGATCCCCTTGCATTCACCTGAGTCTAAACTTACCCGTGGCTTTAGGGAGTAAACCCTTAAAAATCTGGCGCCCGAGGTAAACCGATTTTAAAACCGTTTTGCCGAATTCCAGAACTTCGCAACAAGCGTCAATTCTACAAGTGACGTAACCTTCCACCAGAGTCGTCGTGCGGCCGACGACGCTGCTTCCCGAGGAAAGTATGTTACAAAGCTATGAACAACTGAAATTTGTTATTACCACTTGTTTAAAAATATCTGAATATTTCCAACACTGTTGGAGTTAGCGAACTGAAACATAAGTATACAATTGAAACTCTTTGGCCTTTTCTGCGATTTGCGTCATGGAATTCTAAAGTTGAAATTTTTTATTAAACCGTGGAACCACCCCGGGTGTTCATTGCGATCATTCTACTTAGAAAAATTTCGAGGCAAATATTTCTCTCATTTGGATATTTAGCCTCGGGATTATTTTCAGGCTTCTCAATATAAAAAAACCCATGGCATGCCATGCTGAAAGGTAGATTTATGGGTATAATGTAGGGTAATATGACAGACACGATGTGTCAAAAAAAATGTATACGATGTGTTAAAAAAATACAAAAGTCAATTTTTTTTGCATATTAGTTATTTAAGTCACAAGGAATGTAAAGACGTTTTACCATTCGAGGCAAGTGTGTACGAGCCGAGGCGAAGCCGAGGCTTGTTACTTGCCGAGAATGTTAACAGTGGATACATTCCGTGTGGCTTATTAGATTTTTCACGCTGCCGTTGAAGATTTCCTCAGAATTTTTCAAAAAATGAAAGTTTGCTTTAGTTTGGACGGTCGTCACTGTCATCCAGTGACTGTATTTGCGTAATTAGGTTACCCGATGCGATAAATTTAAACAAACCGAAACGTGTCAAGAACAATTCAGAAATGGATATTGATGAAGCTGCTAACGTTGCTTTGCAGTGGTTTTTGCCGAAAAAAATCCAGGACGAGGTATGAATTCACGTACGAAACCTTTAAGGAGTGGTGTTTGAAAAAAAATGTGGTAAGTGTGTCGGAAAACGTGATGCTACTGGGTTTTTGAAGCGGAAACATCAAGGCTATCAACCCAAAAAGTAGCAAGTGTTAACACGAGAGCAAATTACGAAATTCATAGACGAGGCTGTAGATGAGAAATATCTTTTAATCAAGGTAATGCATTTGTTAATTTCTTTTAATAACACGAAATTTATACCCCCAATTTGTTCCAGACTGTTATAATAGTAGGAATCACAGGAGCGTGCCGAACCGACGAGTTCTGCAGAATGGAAATGCTTCATTGACCAATTTCAGAAGGATACAAAAGAAGTATTAGAACATGAAGGTATTGTGAAAAATTTATCTTTTTTAATTTATTCCTTTGTATTTAATTTTAACCAATAACTTGTAATAAATTGTTAATCTGTTTTGTACAATCCTCTCATAATAAATGAACTTGATTTACTCTTTTTATTTTCCTAGGAATGTAAATGGCAGTATTTACATTCCGTCGTCAAGGAAAAATAATACACGAATGTTATTTGCCATTTTCATGCTACGTATCTATGCATATAAGAGCGATTTACGATAGGGGCAGCGTGAAAAAGTTTTTTATGTACATTTCTCAAAGATATGTTTTATGCAAAAGTCGTTCGCCTCTACAAGGGCAACAAAAAACCTAAGTAACATTTTTTTCAGACGCGAAATAAAAATTTTTGGATTATTTTTGAACAAAATAACTTTTTTTTGTACATTTCTCCAAAAAAATATTTTATACAAAAGTCGTTCGCCTCTATAAGATCAACAAAAAACCTAAGTAACATTTTTCCCTCAGATGCGAAATTAAATATTTAGATTTTTTTTAAATAACAAGCCGCCATTTTGAAACCGCTGGACCTATTTGGCCCATTAACGATACCGAAATTTTCGGCCAACTGATTTTTATACCAAATTTCGTTGTGATTCTTTAAAAATTACGATGTTAATTCAGGCTTTGGTGTCTGCTATCCAATTAGATGATGCTTTACAAGAATTATGGTAGAATTTACTAGAAGACTTGCAACTAGTACTGATTTATTTCGGCGGGCGAACTTTCCACCCGAAATATTGGGAGTACCTGCTTTAATCCAAGGGTCAAATAAGCCCACAAGAAATACGTGGAACGTTTATGGCAGAACTATAGCAGGTTTGCTGTTACAAATAATGCTGAAGTATGCTGAAGTAGCAAACAGAAGACTACAAACGACTTAACCAACATAATGGAAATCAATAGACGATATCATATTCATCCAATATGATTGAGATATTTACCAAGAACAGTTAGCAGCAGGACATCGGCCACAGTCAAAATTAAAAAAATATCTGGAAACAGGTATGCGAATATTAAGAATAGTAACAAGCTTTGAAGATAAAAATCTAATAGATTATATCAGAAGACTGGCGCATATGAGTTGTTCATAATTCGGTCAGTAATATTTAGTTTATTTAATTTTACCAAACAAAGTAATACCAAACTTACCCTATATCGTTTTCTTTTTATGTCATGTATATTCGTTATGGAAGTCATGCTGACAAGTGTTCCTTGTGTTCATTAATTTATATAGGATAATATGCATAAATGACAAAACTAAACCACTAAATACCATCTATCGGGTGTAACATGTGACTCGTAAGGTTTTTTTTCTTGATAAGTTCAATTTGTACATTCAGTTTTGTTAAACGACGCCGAGACGTCCGCCTCTCCGAAAGGGTCGCGCCAAATCGTGCCAACCGCTATGTCAAGCGTCCCACAATGAAACAAATACACATTTTTCAAAGAGCCTTGGAGGCGAAATAATAAAGATAATTATATGTGAAATGACAGAACCCCACGATGTATGAGCCGAGGAAAACTGTACCTATATACCGACACATCGAATATGGAGTAGAAATTATGGAGAGGGCAATTCATTAACTAGAATTTCTGCATCCTGGTCTTTTCCTATTCGAATGGCGTAATTTTTGCATCTACTGTTATATTGAATTCGGTATAATTTCTCTATGAATCCTCTTTATTCTGATAAACAATAAGGGATACCATACAAAATAACTGTAAATATATTATTATTATTATTACACGGATTTATTTTACAGCTGTCGCCGTCTATCCGTACCCAGTCGCCATTCTTTTCTATCGTAGTACGTATTTTCTTCTAAATTTCGTGTTTCAATTGCTTCTTTTATGTCATCTCGCCAACTCCTTCGTGGCCGTCCTCTTCTTCGTCGTTCAGGCGGTATCCATTCCAGTACTCTTCGGGGCCATCTATTGTCCTGCATCCTCTTCACGTGTCCAAACCAAGTTAATAGTACGTAATAATATTATGTAAATATATTACGTAATATAAATTTATTACTCATGTAAATAGTTGTTTGAGGTGAACAAGGAATATTCCTCACTACGCAATAAGTCTTTTTAAAACAATAACATATATACACTATATTATCTGAAATAAGATTTTTGTTATTCAGTGTTCAATTATGTGTTTCCAGCAATAGAAACTGCTTCATCATTAGCCGTGCCTACTTTTTTAAGCAGATATGTATCTTATCTAAAACACTCAAGACGCACATTATGCATAAATATTTAACGATCCACTTGTATTTTAGTATTACCGCACGTCTTCTCCTGTTTTTAAAAATATTTGTAAGAATATTGAAATTTGTGTTCAAATACCGATACAAATAATAATTCGACGTCAATTATAAGAGCAGCATTGTTTGGCACTTATTTTGTATTTTCCTATATACATTAAGTAAAAATATTTTGTTATTTCAAGTGGGTATATAAACTTACGTATTGTAACATTTATTTTCTAATTTATTAACATTGATTGTACACTAATTTATTTAACACACTTAACTACTTGTACACTAGACTAGACACTATTTAATTTAATTGTACTGCTCCACTTTCGGATCGTATGTCGCGTTCACGTCTGCTTCTCTATTTCTAATAATCCCCTCGATCACAAGCCCCCTTATATATACACCCCAACCATGATCGAGATGCTTCTCGTACATTCTAGAAGGTACGATTGTTCCTTTAACAACGCCTACGCAGGAAATGTTCATAAGGTCACAAATTACTTTCCGTAAACAACAATCCGGTAGAATTCATGGAGCTGTCGTTTAAGCGTCGTAGTAATTCCTTTAAGGCGTCCCGCTGAGGTCAGACGGGAGTAAACGCACTTCGCCCTGCATTTGACATTTTACGTTACACTGCCCCCGCCTTAGAGACGTTTCGTCCCGAAACGTATCCCTGGTAGGGCCATGCAGGAACCTGCAGTTAGCCCCCCGCTTACAGCGGGACGTGGCGTTAAAATAACGGGACCGAGTCGACATGGCCCAAAACAGCAGACTAAAACTTCCACTCCGGTATTCTTCAACACTACTTCCAGCATATTCCGGACAACCCTCCAGTCCAGCTGATCTCGTCCAGCACCAAACTTGGGGACAGCTAGCTTCCTGAAGTCGAGCTCCAGCAGTCGGTCTCGTAGCCTATGCAAGGTTCGCCATACATCGTGATGACATGGTTTAAGGGACCCGATCTCCTTCGTAACCAGATAAAAGATGTGTCTTACGTTGTCACGTAGTTCCAGAACCTTGCCAATTTCCGGGAGTTGCGCTCTGAGTTGTTCCAAGCGCCCGTACTTCTTGAAAACCGTGGCGATACCTCGTGACATTACCAGGTCGGCGGACACACAATGGGCCAACGAGTATTCTTCAGGTACGCTGAACAAATCCTGTTGGTTTTCACAGGTTACCCCATACCGTGCTTTTCCGGTACCCCCGTAGGCGCTCATAAATTATCCGAACGAAAGTTCGTTCTCCTGCGCCAACGTGTTTCTTACCCGAGGAACCTCCGCCTCATCGTGCGACCCCTCATAGGGTGCCAACCGATTGAAGTGCACCACTCTCGGCTTGCCGTTTGGTAGTTTGTTACCCGGTAGACCACGTCATTGATTCGTTTCTTCACAACATAGGGACCTTCCCAATTGGTCTGTAACTTAGGGGACAAACCACGTTTCTTTTGTGGGTTGTACAGCCAAACTCGATCTCCCATTTGGTAGCCACCCTCTTTAGCGTTGATGTCGTAACGCTCTTTGATGCGATCACTGGCGATATTTAGTTGGTACCGGACTTGATCGTGAATCTCGTTCATCCTTTGCCGCATTCGGAAGACGTAATCTTCCCCCGAAACGTCCTCGTCCGGTCTAGCGCCAAAGATTAGATCACAGGGCAGTTTAAGTTCTCGCCAGAACAGGACGATGGCTGGAGTTTGTCCTGTCGACTCATGAACGGCCGAGCGGTAGGCCATCAGGAAGAACGGCACGTGTTCGTCCCAGTCTCGTTGATGTGACGAGACCATTTTCGCCAGATAGCGGTTGAGGGTGCGATTCATTCGTTCTACCATGCCGTCAGACTGAGGGTGAAGGGCCGTGGTTCTTGTTTTTCGTACCCCAAACTTCTCACAGATCCTCTAGAATAGACCACTCTCGAAGTTTCTTCCTTGATCCGAGTGTAATTCCATGGGTACTCCAAACCGGCAGGTCAGATCCTTCACGAGCACATCGGCCACTGTCTCTGCCTCCTGATTAGGGAGAGCGTACGCTTCTACCCACTTCGTAAAATAGTCCATTACGACCAACATGTATTTATTCCCCTTTTCGGTCTCAGGGAAGGGTCCTGCTATATCAATAGCGATCCTTTCGAAGGGGCTTCCGACGTTATATTGTTTCATGGGAGCTTTCGGTCGTCTTTGTGGCCCATTACTTGCGAAGCATGTAGTACATTTCTTGCACCAGTCCTTCACGTCGTCTGAACAATTGATCCAGTAGAATCGCTTCGGTACCTTCTGCAGCGTTTTCTTGATCCCTAAATGTCCACCAGACGATTCGTCGTGAAGGTGCCGCAAGACCTCCGGGATTTTATTAGAGGGAAATACCAACTGCCGTCTTTCATCCGTCCCGTCTTGGCTCTCCAGTACGCGTTTTAGTAGTCCATCCTCAACCACTAACGAGTCCCACTGTGCCCAATAGCTCTTGAGTTTTGGCAAGCCAGGTGATACCTTTCGCCACTCAGGACGCTCTCCTCCCTCTTTCCAAACCAGGATTTCTTTGAGAACCGGGTCTTTTTCTTGCTCTTGTCGTGACGAGGATGGTGTCCATTCCTCGGCGACCACGGTCATTCGGTAGACTTTCTCGCACTTTTCCTCAGATCTATGACAATGAGGACACTCATCAGGGCATGGTCTTCTCGAGAGTGCGTCTGCGTTTCCATGACTCTGTCCTGGCCGATGTTCTATGTCAAAGTCATACTCCTGGAGCCTCTCGATCCAGCGAGCGATCGAGCTGTCCTTCGGGATTCTTAAACTGGAGGAGCCATTTAAGAGCAGCATGATCGGTCCGGATCAAAAACCTCCTTCCACACAAATATTTATGGAAGTGCCCGATGGACTTGACGATGGCCAATAATTCACGTCGGGTGACGCAGTAATTCCTTTATGGTTTGGAGAGTACCTTGCTGAAGTATCCAAGGACACGTTCTTGTCCCTCCTGGCGCTGCGACAGAACACTTCCAATTCCCACATTGCTCGCGTCGTTGTCCAAGATGATGTGTCCTTCTGGCAGAGAAAAACTCAGCACTAAGGCACTGGTCAACTTCCTCTTCAGCTCGTCGAAGGCAGACTGGCATTCCTCATCCCAACAGAAGTTTCGTCCTTCTTCCGTGAGCCTTGTCAACGGCTTAGCGACGTCAGAGAACATCCGGACATAGCGTCGGTAGTACGTGCAGAGTCCTAGAAAACTCCTCAACTGGTGTTTATCTGCCGGTATTGGCCACTCTTTCACCGTACTTGTCTTGTCCGGGTCAACGGCGACGCCCTCTCTGCTCACTACGTGCCCTAAGTAAGAGACCTTCCTTCTGAAGAGCTGACATTTCTTCGGGTTCTGTTTCAGCCCCGCACCTCGCAGTCTCTGGAAGACGTCCTCTAAGTTTTTCAGATGTCCTTCGAAGGTCTTGCCCATCACGATGACATCGTCCAAATAGACTAGGCACGTTTTCCACGTCAAACCCACTAGCACGCTCTCCATCAGCCTCTCAAACGTCGCTGGGGCATTACAAAGTCCGAATGGCATGACTGTAAAATGCCACAGGCCGTTACCGAAGGTAAATGCCGTCTTTTCCTTATCGGCAGGGTCCATTTCGACTTGCCAATAGCCGCTTTTTAAATCCAAGGTCGAAAATATCGTGGATCCAGCAAGGATATCGAGTGTGTCGTCGATACGTGGTAGCGGGTAGCTGTCCTTTTTGGTGACACTGTTCACCTGCCGGTAGTCTACACAGAATCGAGTAGTCCCATCCTTTTTCTTCACCAGTACTACCGGCGAGGCTCATGGACTGCTTGACGGCTCGATGACCCCGTCCCGCTCTAGGTCCCTGATGATTTTCTCGGCTTCCTCCCGTTTGGAAAAGAGTAGTCGTCTTGCTGTTTGTCGAATCGGTCGGGTCTCGCCCGTGTCAATTTTATGTGTCACGACCTTGGTCTTTCCCAGCTTCCCATTCTCGGTGGAAAATATGTCCTGGTACTTATTTATTAATTCATTGGCCTTCTGTTTCTGTATGGGCGAGAGAAACGCACTGGTCTGGGAAAGAATTTGTTTCAAGTCCTGCGGAGTGTGTCTGGACCTTTCTTCCTCACTAACGCCCCTTACGATGGCCGAAGCGACTATACACGTGCCCAGCTTCGTACCCTTCTTGATGGTAACCGGGTACTGATTGATGTTCAGTAGCCGCATAGGCACTTCGCTTGAGAGAGTAACGAACGCCTTTCCTACCAGTACCCCCCGAGCCAGTCGATTGTCATCGTTTTCTGGTTCGATCACGGCTGGGATTCCCTCTTCCACAACACCCCTCAGACTGGTAGAGGTGATCGTTTCGCTTCGTTCCGGGAGAATCACATCTTCTGCCATTATTACGTCTAACACAAAGTTGTCACGATTGTGTAGCAGTAATTCTTCTTGACCGATCCTCAACACTCGATGTCCGAAATCCAACTGGAATTCATGATTCCTCATGACGTCCATCCCCAGTATGACGTCTTCCTCAATTTCGGCTATGAGAACAGGATGGTCAAATTTTACTCGTCCCAACGTCATGCTAACCGTTGCTTCACCGTGTATTACTGCCTTCTCCCCAGTGGCAGTTCTCAATTGCCACCTACTTGGCCAAATCTTGCTACGGTCCCTCACAACTTCCGGGCGTACGATCGTCTTCGTAGCTGCCGTGTCCACAAGCATGGCGTGGGATCTCCCGTCGATAGTGCCATGGACGTACTCGCTCCCCAATTGGTGGGAAAACGAGGCTATACTGGTCCGGGGGTTTCCACTGCTATGGGTCGACGTTCCCCCTTTCTTATCGACCCGCATTAGATTTCCTGGGCCTTTGCCGGCGCCGTTGTTCTGGGCCGCTTGCAAGAACTCTTCACATGGCCCACTTCGCCACAGTTCCAACAGCGAACTACCTTCTTCTTCGCCGACAGCACTTCGATGATCTGCTGTAGGACCCTTTCCAGGAGCTTTTCAGTGTCTACTTCCTCTGTAACCGCTCGAACACGGCCGTGACCGCGGGAGGCTTCCATGGCTGCATCATGCTCCAGTGCGATGGCGAGCGCGTCATTAATGTTTTCGGTCGAGCTAGTCTCAGGGCCCTCTGCAGTTCCTGGTCCCGCAGCCCGCTCACGAACGTCTGCACTGCGAGGCACTCCATCATCTGTTCCGGTGCCGTAGAATACGCCAACCTCACTAGTCTGGCCACGTCCGCTTCGAACTCCTGCAGGGTCTCGTTCGATCTCTGACGGCGATTGGACATCTGGGATTGATGAACTTGCTCCAGATGTGTTTGGCCGAACCGCATTTCCAGTCGCCTCAGCAGCTCCTTGTAATTCCCGGCTTCCTCGGTGGATAGCGTCTGAAGAACTTCTAACGCCTCTCCACGTAAGGCTACCGTTAAGGAAAAGGCTTTCTCGTGAGGGGACCAAGCATTAGCCTCCGCTGCTGCCTCAAACTGCTTCTTGTAACTGGCCCACGGAATTTTTCCATCGAACTTTGGGGGCGTCACTCGATTCATGGATATCGAGTTCTGTTGAACGACCGCCTTTATTTCTTCCTTCGTCTCGCCGCTACTGACTCGCTTTAGTCGTTCTTCCAACTGCTTCGTCTTCTGTTCAATTTCGTCTTCTTTCCCCTCGCCGCTACTGACTTGTTCTAGTCGTTCTTCCAACTGCTTGATCTTCTCTTCAATCTCCTTACGCTGAGCCTCCATCTGGTCGGTTATCTCTTCCCTCTGGGCGGCGATTTGAGCAGTAATATGAGTAATTATGTCTTCCCTCTGGCCGGCGATTTGAGCAGTGATGTCTTCCCTCTGGGCGGCGATTTGAGCAGTGATGTCTTCCCTCTGTTCGGCGATTTCTTCCCTCTGGGCAGCGATTTCTTCCCTCTGGGCTGCGATTTGAGCAGTGATGTCTTCCCTCTGGGCGGCGATTTGAGCAGTGATGTCTTCCCTCTGGGCGGCGCTTTCTTCCCTCTGGGCGGCGATTTGCTTCGTGATGTCATCATCTTCGAACTCGAAAACTTCCGGGTACTGGCCATTTTCTTTCAAAAACACTGAGAGCCGGTCCTGGAGTTCAGTCTTCTCCCCTCCTGTTTCCAATTACCGTTCCTCGAGTTCTTTTTTTAACTCGGCCACTTTTAATTCACGTAACTTCTTCATGATCCGCTCTTCTGACACCAATGTAACATTTATTTTCTAATTTATTAACATTGATTGTACACTAATTTATTTAACACACTTAACTACTTGTACACTAGACTAGACACTATTTAATTTATTTGTACTGCTCCACTTTCGGATCGTATGTCGCGTTCACGTCTGCTTCTCTACTTCTAATAATCCCCTCGATCACAAGCCCCCTTATATATACACCCCAACCATGATCGAGATGCTTCTCGTACATTCTAGAAGGTACGATTGTTCCTTTAACAACGCCTACGCAGGAAATGTTCATAAGGTCACAAATTACTTTCCGTAAACAACAATCCGGTAGAATTCATGGAGCTGTCTTTTAGGCGTCGTAGTAATTCCTTTGAGGCGTCCCGCCGAGGTCAGACGGGAGTAAACGCACTTCGCCCTGCAGTTGACATTTCACGTTACAGTATGTTACTTTTACTTTCTCCACGCCATTATATTTTTTGATTTTTCAAACTTTAGAAAGAAGCGTGAACATTACGCTATGTGTTTCAACCTTGTTACATTCAAGTTTATTTTACTACAAAATATGGCCTGATGAGTAGTACTGTTATATCCATAGAGAGGGATCTGGTTTACCTGTTAATTTTAACGTCACTACATAAGATAGGAGAAGCTCAGAAAGCCGCCCAACCCGATAACAACATATATTATCTTTATAATTTACTAGTTTGAAGATAGCTACATCCACATAGCCTTTAGTACGTTGTTGTTTGCTTCGAACTGTGCTTGCTCCGTGGATATAAATGCACTCGTGTCCAATAATCATTTCAGAGGCGACACATAAATATATTTTAAAACGACGGATTTTTAGATTACTTAAGTTAAAATCTGCGAAATATAATGTAACTGGTCATCAAATAACAAAATACAAATTACAGCTGTATATCGAATATCGTTTTATTTTCCTGTGTGTATACTCGTGTAAATTACACTTTACTTTCTAAGGCAACCTCCCGCACCGACATACTGGCACCCAAATCGGGTCTAGTGGCAATACTGTTGACATTATAGTCTTTCAAGAGATATACCGTGTTTATGATTTTGACTTTTCAAGTGTGGCAGTTTTTCGTCAATAATAAATCAAGATTGGACTCCTCACTGGCGTGTGCCGACAAAAACCGACCGTACAGTGTTGTGTTAACCGGT
Organism: Cryptocephalus moraei; assembly: GCA_946251905.1. Taxonomy (NCBI): domain Eukaryota; kingdom Metazoa; phylum Arthropoda; class Insecta; order Coleoptera; family Chrysomelidae; genus Cryptocephalus; species Cryptocephalus moraei. The sequence continues at coordinate 2,962,124 of OX276457.1, read as the reverse complement.
GATGGGTGAGTGTAGAAATAGGCCGGATGAGTTTGACTCGTCTATTGATAAAAATGAAAAAGTATTTACAATTTTATGCAAGCTGTTCGCCGAGGAAGGTTCGAGGGTAACTGACCTTAAAAACTACCGACCGAAGATTCTATCCCTCGGGAGACGCATACATGGCAGGTACCTCGGTGCGGCGATTTTATGGGGTGAAAGTTTTAGAGACCATCCCGACAGCTGGATTTTGTAGAAAGCTCCGAAACCGTTCTTTGAGGAAAACAAGTTTCTTTTTTTGAATGGTACTAAGTTTCGGGGCGTTCCTAGAATCGACTCTCGAGATTGTCACATTTGTAAAAAAAAAGGAAAGTGCAGCCCGTGGGAAGAGAACTATTTACACTTTTTACAATATTATTTACAACTCATCTCCCACGGGCCCCTACAATAGTATGCCGACGCCGCCACACCTCGTAAAGTGTAAACACTGGTTTTAAGCTCATCGGTTCCACTACGCAATAATATCTGTCTAACAGATAAATGAAAGTTTTTATTCAAAGGGACGCATTGTATGTATGTTTTCTGAATTTTTTCGTCCGGTCCATGAGAAGACGTGAAATTTTTCCGTGTTAACGATAAGTACGAGACTCTAATAATTTATCATGTAAAAAAATTAATAACCACCCAACGTGTATTTGAAAACTTCTAGATGTCCTGCCGTCCGCCTCCTAATAAACACAAATACTTTGTTGATGGATCGGACATCAAGAATTCCTGAGAGCCTCATCTAGGCCTCGGACAAATTAAAATTCGGATTAGATTAATGATTTTTTCGATGATTGATAGCCGTCGCCTTTTTTCCGAAAACGCGTGTATCGCAAGCGATGGCGCCAGCTTCGATAAAACCGGAAAGGGGACCCTCCCTTCTCTCCCGAAAATAATAATTGATGGGTTTTCCCCTTGCAAGGGAAATAATTGAAGTGGGGAAATCGAAAGGGGCCTCAAGTAACCCAATGGGCTCAGTATTTCTCCTAAGACTCTCGACATATCGGGCAGTACGCGGATGGGTCAAGTAGTTAGATTAATTTCAAAATAATGGCCGCAAGCTTCATCGGTTGTCACACTGCAGGCAGATAGCAAGGAGAAACTACTGCACAACAAATTCTCAAGAATAACCACAACAATGATTAATCGTATAAACGAAATTGCTCCGAGTCCCCTGCGTCTCTTCAATGAGGCAGGAGTGCGAAGAATCCCCGGGAGGACATAGAAAAATGTAGCATTAAATATAATTGCTATGTGGAACACGAGGACCCTCTACAAGGCCGGGAAGATAACAACCGTTACTCTAGAGATGCGCAGAATTGGAATAGAAGTTATTGGTTTAAGCGAAGATAAATGGCCGTATATACTGCATTCAGGATGCTGTAGTATCTTACACATCTTACATAAGGATGGAGTGGTCATTAAGATCAAAAGGGAACTGCAGCAATATGTGTCTAGTTTCCAACACTACAACGAGAGAATGATGCTATATCAGTTACGCACAAACCCCTTAAATATCAACTTTATAAAGATATATGTTCACACAGCTAACAGCGATGACATAACCATACGGCAATTCTATTTAAGCTTATATGCTTTAACCGAATAATTGAAGAGACACGAAATTAATATAATAATTGCAGATTTCATCACCAGGGCTGGCAAAGGCAAGGTAGAGAATGTTGTTGGTGGCTTTGGACTGGGTGATATGAATCAAAGAGGTGAGGGATTGATACAATACAGCCGGAAAAAAACTTACGAACACCTATCATGATAGCTGGGTAATGAACTGTAGGCGCAAAAAAGCACGGATGGCAGAGGAAATCACAGACCTTATAGAATTACAACCTAATTTAAAGAAAAGCTGCGTTGGAAAGCACATACAACTGAAATAATAAGTAGAACACCAAATAAAAGGACCAAAGAAAAATAGATTGAAGAATATTGCAGAGAAATGGAAGAAATAAATAATAGACATAATTGTTTTAACAAATATATGAAATTAAAAGCAGTAACAAACACAAAAAAAGAATACCCTCATACCATAGATCACAACAAACAACCGAGGAGAGATTCAGCTGCAAGAAGATTTCACAAAACAGACTTGGGAAAAGTATATAAAACTCTTATATACAGCAAAACGAGACGTGGTAAGAGGAACAAGCAGACAAACAGATCAGTTATGTTCTCTTAAGTCAGCATTGGAGTATGCTATAAATATAATTGGAGAAGCAGGAAAGCAGCAGGACCCGACAGCGTACCAATAGATTTTCTGAAAACCATGAACGATAGGAACTTATCCTCTCTTACAATGATCTTCTACAAAATTTATACAACGGAAGAAATTCCAAGAGACTGACTTAATCAGTTTCCTTTTCTCTACCTAAAAAGAACAATTCTAAGTCTGATGGTGAATATACGCGATCAGTGTGATGAGTCACACTCTAAAAGTAATTTCAAAATTAATACAACAGTGAATATATCAAAATTGCGAAGAACAACTTGATGAGAGGTAGTTTGGTTTTCGAAGAGGATTACAAACGTGAGAAGCCTTGTTTACTGTCACAGAATTGTTACAGAAATGTAAAGAATATATTGAAAATGTTTGTTTGATTTATTGATTTAGAAAATGCCTTCGATGAAGTGCAACACGACAAGCATATAAGGAACTCAAAAAGTGTTAATTTGGATTCAAATGACATACCACGAGTAAAAATTACCTACTATAACGAAACAGTAGTAGTACCTTTCGAGAGCACGAGACACGGACGAAATGCAGATCTAATAACAAATTAACCAACACTCCGTTCTCTACCCACAACTTCTCAATTTACAATATATTTTCAGTTTGTATCTCGAAAAGCGTTGGAGGAGAGATGTGAGGGAATAAGAATAGGAGGAACATTAATCCACTGCTTAAGCTTCGCTGATGATACCGCCATGATGGCGAAGATTACAAAAGATCTTCAAACCTTATTAAAGAAAATTAGCCGAGGGTGTAAAGGAGTGGGACTCACTATTAATTCTAAAAAAAAATAAAAAATTCATGGTTGCAAGTAAAACACAAACATTACCATTATTATCATACTCAATATAAAACAAACACAACAGGTACAAATACACAAATATCTCGGTTCAATCATAAATGCTCAAATAGATACAAATTAAGAAATCAAGGTCAGAATAGACATGGTTCGAAAGGCATTTTTCAAGCACTTTTCAATGTGAATGAACAGAAGTCTTAACCTCTATATCAGACTAAGGTTTGCGGAATGTTCGGTCTGGCAAGTATTACTAGATGGACTAGAAACTTGGACCTTGAAAACACAAATGATTAATAAACTGGAAACGGTTGTTAAATGTGGCTCTATTGATGTAACATAAAGATCCCTTGGACTGACAGAGTCACCATGGAAGAAGTGATACGACGCATTGGAAGACAAAGCAAGCTGTTAACAATCATGAAGATGAAAAAAACATCTTACAAAGGACGTATCTTACGCAACCACAAATATTGATACAAAACATAATACAAAGTAGGGTAGATGGGAAGGAAGGTATTTGGCAGGAAGAAAATATCCTGACTCAGAAACATAAGAGGAAGGACAAATCTCAGCGCCGGAGAATTGTTTAATGCGGTAAGACACAGAGACTCATTTGGATACGTGGTTGCCAACCTTCAATGTGAAAAAGGCATGAGAAAGATAAGTTCCGCAAATAAAAATATCCAAAGAAATCACTTAAGCTAGTTAGATAGATGGAATTCTGCTAAGCACTGTTCAGAAATGGCGAATCTTTAGGAGTTTACCATTATCGTTTCCATCCATAACTGATAAAACTCTCGTTATACCTAAGAGTTCTGATCGTTATACCTAAAGTTGAATGGATATTTGCGGCGATTCTCTTGTATCAGTTTGGAATTAATTTTATAATTACTGGTTAAATCCCCTTTGCATTAAAGAGGTTACTCTAATGCAGCAAAAATTAATCAGAGCTGTAGTGTAACTATTGTCGTAAATGTCAGCTTATTAAAATGCGTTAATTATCGAAGTTGTCAAGTGAATTATATCTCCTGCAGTTTAACGCCATAAAACATTTTAAAACCTTACTGGAGCAATGTGCGTTTTAATAAAGTTTACGTTTACGTGAAATGATGTTAGGGAATATCTATTTTTGATATTGAAAGTAACCCGAGGGCAGAGAATATCTACACATCTGTTCCAATAAGCAATCAGAGACATTTGGTCAGTGTCAGGAGCAGTTGCCTGTTTATATCCATGACCTTTTCGCTTGATATTAAAATTATTCCACCGAATCAAATGGTGGACTGGTCTTCTCAATCACAAACTTTCCCTGATTGTTTCCTCGAAGAAACCTATGAATACGACGTTATGCTAGTTTTACCCCAAAACTTACAAATACGGATATTTGTGCGATACAAATAAAGTAAGGCGGATTTTTAAGCAGAAGGGTGACATTTCTTAATGTAACATAAAATAGCTTACAGTTAAATATAAATATTTTTGCCCAGCCTGGGATTTTCTTTATTTAGGAAATACTGAATTTGATAAATATGATTACAATTGTTATTTGAGTATGTACCTATTAAGTAGTCAAATCAATAATATGTACTAGCTTTAATATTCTACAGTAAATCAATAAGATTTCTTAACAATCCTACAAAAATTGAGAGTGCATATTTGCAGCAAATATATACATTAACTTTGTATTGTACAAATATATTGCTAGACATGGAATAATGCACAGTGTTTTAGAACACATGTAATGGCAATTTTTCCCAAAATGAAATGTAAGTTAATGAAAGCTATTTAAAGCTGTTACTATGAACGTTATTATCAATCCAGTTAGTCTATCTTCCATTTTAAATTGTATTTCTACTCTTGATGATGAAAATTTCACGAATGAATTCCAAAAACAAGCAGTAAACAAGGTGTATAGAAATGTAGAAACAGTATTAAAAAGGCCGCAGAGGCTATGGGATTGTGGAAGGAAAAATCAAGACGGAAACCTTGATGGACAGAGGAAATCGAAGATTTAATAAAAGTTAAAGTGAAAGCCTACTTAAAATGGTTAAACACTAAACAACAAATGGATAAAGAAATCTATAAAAAAATCAAAACGACGACAATACAAGAGTAACAACAGCCAAAAGAGACACGTGGGACAAAAAGTGACAAGGAATCAAGACATATATGAAGTGACATGTACAGAAACATGGAAATTTATATATCAAGTAAAAGCCACATAAAGAAGAACACGAATACAGGATTAATAAGGATGGAAAAATGGGCAAAAATACCTATTCTTCTTCTTCATATGTATTGTCAGTATCATCCGACTTTGTCGATCACCATAGCGAAAGCTTCAAGGTCTTCTGCCATGTGTAAAAGTTGTACTGCATTACGTATACCCGTCCAATCTCTAATATTCTTAAGACACGAAACTTATTTTCTTCCTACACCTATCTGACCTTCAATTTCTACATTCGTAATCAGTTTGAAGATCCAATAACGACTTTATCTCAACACGTGGCCCAGAGAAGACATTTTCCTATGTTTAGCAGTCCTTAGTAATTCTCCATCCCTATTGAATCTCCTTAGCACTTCTTCGTTGGCTATGCGTGTCGCACAAGCCATTCTAAGCGTTCGTCTATGTGTCCACATTTCTAATGCATCTATGTGATTCATTGTTGACAATTTGAGGGTCAATGCCTCTACTCCATACAACAGAACCGACCAAACATAACTCTAAACTATTCCGTGTCTTAATTATAAGTTAAGATGGTAATTACGTCATTACATAGAAATGTTCTCATTTTTTTGAAAGTTGTTTTCGTCACTGATATTCCGCGTTTATCTATGTCTGGGACCAGTAGGTCGGTTGTGCTGGTCCCCAAATACAATAATTGGTGAACCCTCTCAATTGGAATACCGTTTAATAAAAAGTCTAGTACCCGGGTGTGGGTTACGACTATAGATTAAAAATTTGGTTTTATTGACGTTAGTACTGATGCCCATTTTGTGAATACGATAAAGCATACAATAATTGTTCTATCGTCCGCATCTCCCATCACATTTAGTATTTCTCCATTTATTCTAATCCGATATGGTTGATCTTGTAGTGATTTTTTAAATATTTGATCTGAATATACATTGAATAGGATCTGGCACAGAATGCACCCCTGTCTTACTCCTCGTTCCATAGACATGTCGTTGGTGAGATTATTCCCAGTTTTTACGTTTGCCGTTTGATTCCAGCAGATTCCTAATGACACAAACGTTTTCCATCAATACTTTTGTTTTCTATTATCTTCATTAATTTTACATGTTACACTCCATAGAATGTTCTTTCGAAGGGAATGGGACTATTCGGCGCGGCCGTTTCGGCGCGAAGACAGTTCGGCGCGGGACAGTTCGGCGCGGGACAGTTCGGCGCGGGGCAATAATATCACCCGCCTGTTAGGCTAAGTGAATACGTTTATGATCCTTGCTCTCTCACGCTTCCCACGTAGGTACTTTAAAATTCGTTTTTCTGAATGTAATGCTAAAATAAACCAATTTAGTTTATTTTACATCCTATCTAAACTAAACATACCAGACACTACTTTAAATACCAAATTAATATCAAATTTGCAAAAAGAAAATATTTAAATATGCATGCGCCGAACTGTCCCTCGCGCCGAATCGGCTGCGCCGAACTGTCCCCTCGCGCCGAGCCGGTGGCGCCGAACTGGCTAGGGAGTAAATAGGGAGTAGCGGTCAGGTTTTTCAAATTATTCGAAACATACAATTGGGGCACAGAATATTAAAAATATATCTCTTTATGGTAATTATATTTTATACGTTTAGACCAATTATGACTCGATTCAGTTTAGTATATGATACCGGCTTATAGTACTTAAATTTTTTATTAGCTTCATTTACCCATTCACACATATATAGCTAATTTACGTATCTGTGTTGTATTCTAGCGGTGTGCTGTCCATGGAAGCAATGGAAGCAGTACTTCCCCAAGAAAAATATCAAAAATGACAAAACATCATCTTTTTAAATGTAATTTTTGAAATAGGAACGTTTTTATGATGACGCCATTGACGAATTTGCAAGAAGTGATGGAAGAATCAAATTATATTATAAATAAGGTGTGTTTTTAAAAATTGCTTCCATTTACTTAAAATTTCACAGCACGCCGCTATTGTATTCTATGGCCTTTTTCGATATGCGAGCATATGCTAAAAACAAATTGAAAATCTTAAGATCCCGCCTCCACTCAACATTGCATATTTGATGATATAAAGAATATGCCACCCTTCAACTTTTCGTGAATATCATATCACGAAAGAATAACATGCACTAAAACCGTCGAAAAAGCTCCCACATTCTCGAAAGAGATAGGCTTTCTCCTTGATCCTCCGGGAGATCGCAGCAGAGCAATTTTCACGCATCCATTATTGACATAATGACCGAATAATGTATTCCATCGAGTAACAACGCACTCATCAACAACCAATTTATTACTCTGACGTTTCGCTCGGATACTCAAAGCTCTAATCAGCTTAGCCGCCACACGCTCTCCTATCCCAAGCTTCTAACTTCAACTTCGGTTCTATTATCTGTTTCGTTTGAGATAGGGAATTTATTTGATAATTATTGGATTAGGAGGAGGTTCGCACTAGGAGAATCATACAAGTGCTGGACAATAAATCATGGCAATAAAACTAAGATATAGCTAAATGAAATCTGTTTTCTGGATTAGATATTCAAATATTAATGTAGTCATAATGATTGCTTATCTAATCATTGAAACATCAAATCATATAATGAATACCCGGATCAGCTTTACAGAAGCAAATAAATTTTTCAACCTCAATTTCTAGTTTCTCACATGAAACTCAAATATATAGGAAGTGATGTAATCGACTAGATTTTTCGAATTTAAGTGCTTAGAGTTTCTGACTTATTTTATCACTAAAAATATTTATATCATGTGAAAAATTACGTATTTTTAGCTATTATTGACCAAATGAAGTCGATTTCCGGCATCTTTACAACACAGCCACTTATTAAGAAACAAAATAATGTGGAATTTGTTTTAGCGCAATATACCCTATTACACGAAAAATTATTAAAGATATGGAATCCCGGATAGTCGTTTGAAACACATAATTTCAGAAGTCATACGTACGTACCAATTGATAAATATTTGAACAGAGGAAACTTCAAATTGACAAATATTGGAATAAACCTACATTGGCATATTATTTCAAAATAAAGCGGTATTTTGGTAGTAAACGCCAGCGTAGCGGGAGAACCGCGTGTGAAACTATTCCCGAGACGTCGCTTGCCCCCTTAACCGATCCTCTTAACCGACAAATTAGTATTACTTAAAATTGCATTTATCATTACGTCCATGGGATATTTTTTTCTGGATATCTTAAACAAGCATTATCACTTTATATCATGAACACATTATCTCACGTCTAAATACTTCAATTTGATACGATCACATCGATGGAATTTGCCAAAGAAATCGCTGCCCTTGATTTTCTCATCGCTGCGATTAACTTCACCCAAAGGCTCATGAAGTTATTTGTACACCGTGAAGTGTGACGACTTGATGAGATATCAACGGTACGACGTCTCCATCGGCAAAACGGGAAAAATTGTTTTTCTACGCCAGTCTGTGGGGTTGTGTTGTGATTTATTACGATATAATGGAGAATAGAATGGAGAAAATAAGAGTTATTTCAGACGAAGTTATGTGAGGGTATATTAGTATGACCGTGATTGCGATTATGTGACTATTTTCTGATTGAGAACAAATTTTTGTTATCTTCAGCGGAACTTTACCTGCTTCTCCTTTCATTATACCCCGTTATGCAGGTATATGGTCTCCTATACATGATGTTTATGAAATCGAATTATTCAGAGAATTCAACAATATCTAATTTATGTATATATGGATTCTACATTTGACACATCGCATTCTAAACATCTGAGTAAACGCCGCTTTAAAAGAAAAATTGTTTTTCGTCGTGTCTTCTGCCTCTCCTTGTTACAAAGATTTCGGGTACGCGTTTTGATGTGAAAACGTATTAGTGCGCGCCGAATAAATTAAAACAGTCTGCAATCGTAGTCTCAGACCTGTTATAGATGATTGTTTTACTTGTAAACAGTACACACTTTTAACGCAGAATAGTTTAAATGCTTTCAAGACTCCCGCAACGATTCAGTTTTGTTTCGTAATGTCGTAGTCATGGATAAAGAATATTTTAATTAAATTTCCTTTGGTTGATGACAAACTCGTACCATAATGGGAAAAATTTGTAAGTCCCGAAGATGAGCCATTTTTGACATTAAGGCAGGTATTTAGTAAATTTGTTTATTATATTGTTTATTTAGCCTCATAAAGTTTAATCATAATGGAGAAAAATAGTTTCGGTTCAAGATTAGGTGACGAATAGCATAATTTCATAACATGTTCGTGCCTTCTGCTCTAATGAGAAATTTGTTTTAGGAATCATGCAGTTCAAAACAGAAAACAACGTATGAAAAATCTCGCTGAAAATCGTTGAAATTAAAATGGTCCATTACTGTTCCTATCGTTTCTTTAAACTACTGTTGTTATACTATAATATAATTTATCTACTTTGCGTTACTAATGATCTCATTATTACACCGAAAGTAGTGTAATAATATTCATATTATTGTAGTAGTGTAATAATATTCATATTATTACACTACTTTTGGTAACTTTTTAGTTTTAAGTTGGTAGGTCAGCCTGTCACGGAGACGTGTGTAGACGTAGTAGACGTCAAGGTTAAATTTCAACAAATATTTCAACAAACATAACCTATAAAATTTCATGAATCTTCATTTTTGTCTTCCATTTCGCTCACGTAAGTAAGTAGTTATGGAATTTGTCCTAGGGCTAATAGATTTTCAAATTCAAATACGAAACGTCAATGTCAGTGACGTCAGGTAACCAACCCACGCAAAATTCCCTAGAGTAATACGAAAACTTGAACAGCCAAAATTTAATGAATTAATAAAGCAAAGTAGATAAAATAGTATATTACACTCGGTTAATAAGACGTATTGTTTCACTCGTTCTATTAAAGCACGCCTCGCTTCGCTCGTCGTAATTTAATACTCTCGTGTGACAATACTCCGTCTTCTTAAACTAGTATAATAATATACTATTAATATATTTAAACAAGGAATATCTATGTCTATATGTGTACAATTTCAAGTAGATGAACACCAAGTCTTTTCAAGAAATGAAATTTTTCATGAAAATTTTGTTGATTACAAAATGTTACAGCCCGTTCGATATTTGTTGAGATAGAATTCCAAGAAACTACTAAGCCAATAAACCCCTCCTTATCGGAACTACTGTAACAATATACCGCGACAGAAGCGTGCCTTAAAAATTTCGACATTATTGACTTTCTACCGCTACCCATACTCCGTCGATTGTCGGAAGTCGTAGATACCGAGAAGGATAGCTACGGGTTTTTTTGGAATTCTATCTCAACAAATATCTAACGGGCTGTACTTCTCGAAACTTTTTTTCGAAGTTTTGCTTAGTTTCTGTTTGATTAAAATGTAAAACTAGATTAACAAGGAATTCATTGTTTATTGAGAGAAATTCACAATATAATATTCCCTCTGAACGTGACGCCGTAGGTTTCTAAATGAACATAGATAAGTTGGGTTTCGGACTTTTTATTTTGTGGATTTGTTTTATTACTTAGATATTAATTTCCATTCCCGACTGCTTATATGTAGTTTACAGGCTGGGGATCAAAACCAAGAAGAGAAAAATAAACTGTTCGAAACATACCAACGTTATTCTATATCTAACGTATGTCTACCATTATTAATCCAAATTAATAGTGAAAGTCATATTTTTTGTTTATTACAAAAATCGGAGTGCTCAAAAATCAAATCGTAAAACTTTCGTTGGAAGCCATGGTCTCTGGGTATCGATATTGTAATCTAGACCCATAATTGGAAATGAGAACAGGTTCATTTAGTTTTATTATGCATAATTTTCGATGAGGGTCCCTACGATTCCACGTAGATCCAATATCGATAAAGTTAACAATATGTCATCCTGTAGAAAATTCGAAGAATTTGAATACTTCAATGAGCTTCTCCCTCCTAGGTGCCTTCTCTATTGAGGTTGGCGATCAAAATGGCGTAACTTTCTCTGTCCTGTGCTTTATGAATTAGATTGTTCCCACTAGTGTGTGTCCAGTCTCGTATGTTTCTGAGCCAAGATTTTTTCTTTCTTCCGATGCCACGTCTCCCGTCGATCTTTCCCTCCAGTATTAGTTGGATTTGCTCATACTCTTTGTGTCGCATGATATGACCTAGGTAACTCGTTTTTCTGAGCTTTATAAAGTTGATTAAAAGTAGGCGGGTATTCATTTTGTTCAGAACTGTTTCATTGGTCGTTCTACTTGTCCAGCTTATCCTTAGCATTCTTCTATATAACCACAATTCGAATGCATTTATTTTCTTAATATCATTTTGTTTTAATGTCCACGTTTCACATCCATAAAGCAATAGGGACCATATGTAGCATTTTAAAGTTCGTAGCCTGGTTGTTATAGACAGTTTTGGGTGGCATAACAAGTTTTTCATTTTGGTGAAACCCGATCTAGCAATTTCAATTCGTCGTCTAATTTCTACTGAGTGGTCTAGTTGCCTGTTTACTTCTCTGCCCAGATAGATGTAACCCTGAACATTCTGGAGATTTTGTCCATTTATGGTGACAAATGTATCCTGTTGGTTTGTTCCTCGGGAGAAAACCATTGTTTTAGTTTTTGTAACATTCACCTCTAATCCTGCCCTGTTACTCTCTTCTGTCAGGATACCCATTAATACCTGTAGTTGTTCTGCTGTTTCTCCTATGACTACGGTGTCATCCGCATATCTGATACTATTAATTATCACCCCATTTATCTTTGCTCCTTCTGATCGATTTTGAAGTGATGATCTGATTATATGTTCCGCATACACGTTAAAGAGTAGGGGAGATAGGAGGCAGCCTTGACGAACTCCTCTTTGTATGTCAACATACTCGGTGTTTCCGTTTTGTGTGCGGACGCATCCTTTATGGTTCCAATAGATATTACGTATAGTTATTATATCTCGTCCATCCAGGTCTATCTCTTGCAGGACTTCAATTAACTTCTGATGCTCAATGCGGTCGAAAGCCTTCTTGTAGTCAACGAAGCATACATAGAGTTCTCTTTGAACTTCAAGATATCTTTCAGCGATTAAGGACAAACCCAGTATGGCCTCTCTTGTGCCTGTCCCCTTTCTGAATCCGTATTGTGAACGACTTAAATATTTGTCGCATTTATCCTGGATGCGGTTGAATATGATCCTCATAAATATTTTTACGGCATGACTCATTAAACTTATTGTTCGATGATCTTCGCATTTTCGAGCTTTATTTTTCTTTGGCAGTGTTACATAAGTGGTTTTAAGCCAGTCGAGTGGGATTTCTCCGCTTTCGTACACTTCATTAAACAGATGAGTCAGCTTATAAATACTTTCTTCGCCAAGATGCTTGAAATGTTCTGCCGTAATACAGTCTTCTTCAGGTGCTTTATTGCTCTTTGTTTCCTTGATAGCCCTAAAGACTTCTGATGGGAGAATGGGCAAGTTTTCGCCTTTTTTGACTTGCGGCGGTTCAATCGATCTCCTGTCTCCAAACAGCTGTTTCAAATATCTTTCCCATATCTGTTTTTGTTTGTCGGGATCTAATTCGATTTCGTTGTTTTCGTTAGCTACTAACGACAGCTGCTTGGGTTTCCAAAGCCCCGTGACTTCTTTTACTTTCTGGTGTAGTTCTCTATCCCTATGTTGTTCTTGTAGTTTTTCTACTTCGTTACATTGAAGGTTCATCCATTTTTCTTTCGCTTGGTTGATTTTATTTCCAATTTCCTTGTTTAAGCGATTGTACTCTACATCATTTTTGTTTTTACATTTGCGCCTTTTTTCCATTAGTGCCAGTATTGCCTCGGTCATCCAGGGCTTTTTCTTTTTTGTGTTTACATTACCGATAGTTTCTTCTCCTCCCTTAGCCATGGAGTTCCTGATAGCCAACCACATTTCCTCAGTGTTTCCTTCTGATGTGTTTCTTAGCTCTCTAATTTCTGAGTCAAGTTCTTTGTCTACGTATTCTTTATATTGTTGTTTCTGTTCTATACTTGCTTGAGCCCAATCTACTTTATTGGTTGGTTTTGGATTCTTTAGCTTTTTAAGTTTAATTCTGAGGGTTATAACAACTGGGTTTTGATCTGAATTTATATCACATCCTGGGTAAGTTTTAGCAGCAAGTACGCCATTTCTAAGCCGGGTGTTAATCGCGATGTAGTCGATTTGGTTCCTTATGACTTTTCTTATTCGATCTTGCGGGGATTTCCACGTATACAGTCGTCGGTATGGTAATTTGAAGCAAGTATTCGTGATTATTAGATTGTTTTCTTGACAAAATTCTATGAATCTTGTGCCTCTCTCATTTCTGTTTCCCAAGCCATACGGTCCCGTTACATTTTCCACTTCCTCCCTTCCTACCTTTGCGTTCCAATCTCCCATATATATGTTAATTTCATGTTGTTTAATATGTTTCTTTATTTTTGCAAGGTCTGTATAAAATTCTTCGAGTTCTTGTTCAGAACTGTCCGTCGTCGGAGCATATATCTGTACCAAATTGACATCGATCGGTTGGCCGTTTAGTTTAATTAGCATGACTCTTTCACTGACTGGTAGAAAGATTTTTACAAGTTTGGTGTTCTTTGCTGCCACGAATATAGCGACTCCGTGTTGTGTCGCGTTACCTCCGGAAAAGTATAGTTTGTTTCCTTTTGCCGTACTGATTACACCTTCCCCCTTCCATCTCACTTCACTCATACCGTTGATTGAACATTCTTCAATCAACGCTCATACCCAATATGTCCCACTTCATTATTTCCATTTCTTTCTCTGCGTTTGCCAGTTTTCCCGCCTGGTATAAAGTTTTTACGTTCCACGTAGCAATCCTCATGTTTCGTTTTTTAATATTGCTCATATTTTTGTTTTTATCATCATCATAGGGATTTCGTATGCTAACGACCTGGGAGGCCCTATGGTCTTTGATTCCTCCCCTGCCGGATCTTGGCTTCCGTTGCACATGATCAGTACGTTTCTCATCCGAATTCTTTACTGCCATATTGACTGTACTAGGGATGCTCTGTCGAGCCTTTAATGCATTGGTTTTCAATGAGCTTAAAGTGACAAATATCTTTTTAGGAAGTATGATATCAATAAATATACATGGTCTGCACGTGGCTATCGCTGACTTATATTGACTATATCATAGTAAATCAAAAGTTATCACCTCGAGATCACATCTCAAACATTTAGACTGTGATATAACTTATGAAGTCTCATAATTCATAAAGAATAAAATAAATAAACATCAACAAATATGTGGAACAATAAGATGAACCCTTAAAGGGAAAACATTGCAACTAACGCATTTCAAATTTTACAAAGTAGTGGCAGTTCCCACGTTATTATATGGCTCAGAATACTGGACACTGCGGAAAAAAGGTTTCAAACAACTAGAAACATCAGAAATGGAATTCTTCAGGTGAGTAAAAGGCTTTTGTATCATTTCGAAATGGAGACGGCAATAGTTGCCTTAGTTATTTATTGCTTTATGTAAAAATACTTGAAGATAACAGTTTGGTTAAATTTTCAAACCCATCCTCCAATTTCAAATATCCCATTACGGTTAACGGTGGGGTACGAGGAAAGCATACAGCGACAAATGTCATCCGTCCTACCTTAAATTAACACCGTACTTGCATTATATATTTTGCACAAAACACTCTATCGCCATAGTAGCTAGATGTGTTCAAAATAAAACATAGGTGAGTGTCGCAATTTATACCTAAATTGAAATTGAGATATGTTAATTTCATAATATAACAACATTACTCGTAGGTAACTTTGTGTATTCTTGGTGAAGGATGGGGTTCCTAAATTTTACAGCTTTGGTTTTAGAGTATGCGACATTAATATGAATATACTTTGCGAAATATTTTATGATTTATGATATACTTAAAATTCGAAATAAACACATATTCTACACATTATTCTATAGACTGTAACTGTACATCAACCTTAGAAGTATATTTCCTTTTACTTGTTACCGTTACAAGTGGCAGCCTGCTGAAAACAGCAGTGTTTTTATTCCAGTTATCCAGACGAAATAAAATTCGGACATTTTTAATTAGTTCGACTTGAATAATTGTCTCCGTTTATTTTTTCAGTTTTAAAAATTTCTAAGAGCTATACAAAAAGAGAAGTCTGTTACCTTGTCAGCGATGTAAAAATATCAAATACAAGAAGTAGAAATGCTGGACAAGAAGACTCATAACGTTGTCTCATTGAATTCTAATTTTTTGATTTCGAAAATAATTTATGAACAATAACTCACCATTCGGGGTCCTTACCCGTACTATTTTATCATAAAGTATAGAATGCGTAGGCGAAAATCGATCCAATCCCACCTGAATGTGTCAAAAGCGTCGATTTATTAGGAATGAAATACTTGATTATCCAGCAATATTTACAGGTTTTGGTATTGAAATAGGAAATATTTGACGCGTGTACCGACATCGGATGTATTTTTTAATGATGGAAAATGTTCACAAACATAGTGTTCGACGACAGAGAGCGAATCTCGCTGAAAATTACACCTAGCTATTGTACGCATTAACTTGTCAATTACGCAATTTGGATTAATCTCAATGCAATTGGCGTTTTTCGTTAAACGCCTCGACACTTTACGATGTTTAAGTTCGGAGTATCAACCGCAATATTTTCTCATTAATGTGAAAATTCAGAATTTACAAAGATGAATAGTTACCTAAGATTTTCGGGAGTGAGATTCAGGTTGATGATTATTATTTTTGTAGTAGTATACATTATTTGTTCAAATTAGCTACGGTAGACGGAGTTGAAGGTTGCATCGAAAATTTAGGGTAATTAGGGTAATTTTCCTAAGTAAATCTCGAATAGACCATTATTCTTTTTCACATCCACCAACACTGTGATATATAAAATTATTTCGAGATATAATATCTGTAATGGCTTATTTCCACCAAAGCAATGTTACGTATAATTTTTACTTACGTATTATTTCTAATCCTTTTGCCGGCTAGCTCAAGAATACCTCGAGAGTGGTTGAAGGAAAATCAAATATAAGATTACAGCCGTATAATTGGGTTCGTCTAATAAAAGAAGCACCGAATTACCAATCTACATAAATACAACAAAACCGAAATTTACACATACAACTAATTTGTATATGGCTCGGTCGGCCGAGAAGATTGAAAATTGCACAAGAAAATTGCGATAATATTTATTTACTACTCAAAATGACATAATATCATTAAAACAGAAACTGAACTATATTGACGTTTGACTAATTAACTAACTTAATGCGTTCAGATTACTAACAAAGTTTAAATAAAATGCATTTTATCTGACAAATACCTGCCACTTCGCTCAACTCACTACACTTGGAGTCGGAGACTGGAATGCTTTCGTATCTCCTCGTCAAAGAGGGGGCGGCGTCCACAGGCGAATTGCCTGTCTGGAGGGTGCCGGGCGGGGGTTGTCTGTGGTTCTAGGTGGATTGCCCGGTCAGTGGGAGCTGCGCAGGGGCTGCCGGGAGCACCAGGTGATAGTCGTTGATGATAGTGAAATCAACCACACTCACTCTAATGTTTCGATAATAACGTATCTCGTGGACCAATTCACTCGCGATTCGTTGTTATCTCGGACCGCCACTGGAATCCAATGCACAGATTTATCGTTGACTCTATTTTAACAATGGGGCCCCTCAAAATATGGGGTAGACTAGTCAAAAGTTTGTCAAAAAGAAAAACCGTCTGCCCGTGATCAATGTCGCTCACCAACTCTCCGCTTTTAACGTTTACCTTTCCAAATTTCCCTTTCCAACGTAAACGGAAGTGACGTGTCACCAATAACTGAGCCTCAACGCTCCTCCACTCTAGATTCGGACCTATCGGAACCGAATAACTTTCCCCATTCGTAACTCTCAATTCCCCACTACATTATGACGTAGTTCACGTACGCTTCTCGTCTCCTCCTTTTTGCGGAATTCGAAGACAGGAAGTCCATCGTAAATGATTTCCTGCCAATGTGAGAGAGAGTCGCACGTTTGCAATTAATGTACGGATTGATAACGACCAAACTATTAGGAGATTCGCACTCAAATTTACAAGACCCAAACTCACACCGTATCCCATCAATCTCTCAAAATATCATATACCCATCTTTTGTAGTTTTCGTCACAGAGCCCTGGTGATCTGGTGATCACACTCAGGTGATCATTCCTGGGTAAGAATTCATCTTCTTGGTGGCTATAACTGCCTCCGCGCTGGCGCTGTGACAAGCCGACAATCCTTGCCTGTCTGGTCGAAACCGCAAATGTGTGGTTGGCCCCTTGTGTGGTGTCCTTTTTGCTTGTTTTCTTGCTGTATAAAATTCTGTGTAATAATTGTGACAAAGGATACATAGGCATGACCTCAGGAAACTTAAAAAGCAGAATTATTTCTCACCGCAATGATATTATAATAAAAAGAACACTTTTGCCTTAGCTAACCATTGCCTATCTTCAGGTCATAAACCTGATTTTGATAATACCAAGATATTAGTCAGTGAACACAACCTATTTAAACGTTCTTTTTTAGAAATGGTGTATATTTTAGCAGACAAGAACT
Organism: Cryptocephalus moraei; assembly: GCA_946251905.1. Lineage (NCBI taxonomy): Eukaryota > Metazoa > Arthropoda > Insecta > Coleoptera > Chrysomelidae > Cryptocephalus > Cryptocephalus moraei. The sequence continues at coordinate 2,944,261 of OX276457.1, read as the reverse complement.
TGGTGAATAAGAAAACCGATATTTTTAACTTGAGCAGTATTTATTCAAATATCATTCCTTTAGACAAAGAATATCAAAATAATCGTCAAAGGAAGGGATCTAGTTAATTTAAAATGAAAGTTAATGTTATTGTTATATGTGGCATCCAAAGGTGATTTTGTTATAAATCTACCCTCATTTTTTATGGTTTTATCAGTTTAGAGAGAACCTCATATCTATATAACTAGTTAATGTTTAGAACAACCAAAACAGAGAGATAGACTATATATGACAGCATCATGAATAACATTACTGCGTATTTTATTCTTATTTCCAATAGTGAGGGTATTGATATTTGAGGCAAGCGGTTTGATCTCAGTAATCGTTTATATCGACCTAACATTTTGTAATGTCCTGTATCAATTTGTGTTTTAAAATGTTGTCTATACTGACAGATTGACACTGCATAAGTGATTCTTGCACTTTTTTGTTAACTTGCCTTTTATATTGATATTTGGATCTTCTTTTTGGAACTGGATTACAATATTTTCTGTTACCAATTCCTGTGAATGGAATAATGAGTTTTCATAACCTTTTTATTGCAAGTAATTTACATCACTTACTTTATTATATATTTTTTATAAATAATGTCTTTGCACCCTTACAGCCAGTGACTGAAGAATGCTGAAAATACAGTCAAGAGCTCTCACTTGAGAATAGAAAGAGTGTTTTATTAACCCAACCCACGGCTGCTTCACCGTGACTTTGGTTCCTAATAATGTATATGTGGCTCCGTCCGAACGTCTAAATATTTATATTTCCTGAATAGTTTTTGGCCGTCCGGATGACAGGGTAGTGAGTTTTGTAGGGCCATTCGGATCTTCCCCGATTTATTCCAGGTACACCTTCGGGAAGTTAGATATAATACATTCATATTTTCCATTGCCGTAGAGCAAGTACTTCCCCTTTTCCTTCAAATTTCCGTAATAAGCTACCTCCTGTACCAACACACATCAAAACGTGCATTTGGATTAATGCTCCTCTCGGGGCAAACAACTTCCTATCGCCAACGGCGAAGTAATTGCACCATAAAATAATCCCTTCCGAAGTAAGATTCCATTATCCTTTTGTCTACTCTTTTCGCTTCCTCACAAAACCGCCCCCTTTGGCTTACCTCCTTTAATCTGCTAGCTTCTTCAAACTACTCTAGCACCGAAAGACTCCCCCCCTAAATTTCAAATAACCCTTCTGTAAATTCGGCAGCCTCGTTAGTATAGGTAACAACCACTAAGTCCTCCGCTTGCGCTCGCTATCACCTCGCTTAAACTACCCATATATCTATGGGCCACGTAGCTTTGTAATAAGTAGATCCGTTGCACCCTAATCATACCGACAGACCGCTATAGACAGGAATGGCATTCCGCATGCAATTGCTCGCCCTGGCTTGCAAAAAATTAACCACAGTTGTCATAGAATCCCCTTATTATGTTTGTACAAAGTTGCCAGTTAATTCTTTTATTTTCCGAAATCACTTTGTTCTCGCTTTGTACATAGCTGCCAAATAATTTTCGAAACTACTTAGTGTACATAGTTGCCAGTAGAGACGAAGAAAAAGTTCTCGGGGTACAGAGCGATGCTAGAAGACGAAGGTTCTCAAATTCCCCAATAAAACAATCAACTAATGTGGATGATGTTTAATTCAACAGCTATACAACCGACGTTTCGTCTACGATCGTAGATATACTCATGGTTATTTCCAGTGAGCTGATGAGTCAAATTAAAGTGAAAGGTGAATTGAAGTTTCTTTGTAGGTCCAATCGAGGTCGAAAGTAAGTATGATCATTACGTGAAAATACACTTGTATTATATTCTATTCTGTGTTGCAGGTGAACCGACAAGGTGGGTCCTCACGGTGTAAGGAGAAGTTGAGAGGCCATTATAACAATTTATAGAAACACTCTCCAACCCCAAACACCCAACACCATCTTGACCTACACAAGGACTTGGAAACGTCGGTTGTATAGCTGTTGGATTAAACATCATCCACATTAATTGATTGTTTTATTGGGGAATTTGAGAATCTTCGTCTTCTAGTTGCCAGTACTATCCTAAGATCAGAACTTTAGTTATTTGATTGCCGCATAAGGTTACCGATTATCCCCACAATTCCGAGACTTACCTATGTTTGCATTTATTTATTTGGAATTAGAATGTGCCTGTAAAGTAATTAATTGGAATACAGTTCTTGATATCTACGTCGTCATATTATACTATGGTTGTTAAACTCCTCACCGTCCGCTTGTCAATGTAAATAAATTTTCTGAATATCTTCGTAACCCTTTGTTCCTTCTCACGAACTCCCTGACATTCTCCTTAATCTAAACTCACCTGCGGCTTAAAGGAGTAACCCCTATAAAAAATCTGACGCCCGAGGAAACGTAAGAAACCCGTACTTAGAACCCGAAGACCGTACTTATCTCAAACTCCGAATTAACCCGTCAAATCTAAAAGTAAGTAACCCTTTCTTCGGAGACGTATCGCCGACGACGAACCTAGGGATCTAGTTTACTAGAACTATTCAGGAGTTTGTCGAATGAGGTATAGTTTTAAAGGGCTCAAAACCTGAGTATGCAGTATATAATATAAATTACTGACGGATCTAATTATTTCTATATTTACTTATGATTTTATGAACTCCCTTTTTTCATGGGTATCTCTTCTTTACTCATTAAGGTACTGCACCAACTAATCGTTATTATAATCCGATAAGCCAATAAGCTATTAGATTTTATCCAAGTTCTTAACTGAAAACTTCAGCTTGAACCAGAAGCTATTAAGTAATTAAATGAGTTACTGCAATGCTTTCTGGAGGAATTGAATCGATTGATTTTCACCTGGAAACTATTCGTGTCTCTACGATTAATAAATCGACTTCAGTGTAAATTTAAAGGTGTTTCAAAGTGAGGATGGGGGATTTTGGCCACAGAATTAGTGAAGTAGAAAACAACCTGTTTCCAAAATTGAAATTATGGATTAAAGTTATCTACTTTGTGTATTCGAAGGTTTCGTTTCTTTTCTAGTTTGCATTGAGGGATAGGAAAGTATTTAATTCGTGTGATTTATTTCTTTAGGTTATGTAGGATATTTTAAATTCAGCGTCTGTTTCGCCTCCCTCTACCCATATCCACGTCAATCTTGACGTATATAGAACACGAATTCGAGCGTTGGTATTTGAGAAGAATTTATAGACGTCAGGATGAAAGTTCCGCATGTGCTTTTTGTCAGAAAGATGCAAATTGGATTTTTTTAACGGCGTCCGCACTGACTGCCGTTGTAAATCAGTTAATGTTTTAAGGGAGAAATAAATGTAGTTTTTGTGACGCACAGATATACCAATAAAGAAGAGACGACGTAAATATATATATATATATATATATATCGTATATATACTACAGCGGATGAGTTATCGGCCGCGCGCAATAAAGCCATCCATCGCGATCTTTCGTAATCAGACGATCGTAAATTCCGGGGAGCTTTTATCAAAGATATTTTATCACCAGTCACGCCGACCAAAAAATTTATGGAAATGCCTTCGATGCGTACGCTTAAAAATTCATATCACACCATAGTCGGGGTCACGTATAAATCTGGGAATTGCACATTCTTATAGCGGGTTCACCGCGGGGAGGTGATGCTAGAGGAAATGCGTCAGCAAATTATATCTTTCGTCCGGGAGATCCGCGTGTCGTAAAAAAAAATCGGTAACGAAAGTGGAATGTCCTATGCTCGAGTAGGAGAAATATGTGACGCGATAAACCTAATAAATCTCAAAATTTCTGAGTTGTTCTTTAAGCGTTGAAATATAGGATGAGATACATTATGGTCGTGCGGAACGTATCGTAAATCACCGCAGTGACAGAAAAATTTCAGCATGTTATCCCTGTTACATTTGTTATTTACGATACCAAATGCATTAGCATTGATATTTTGCCTCTTGTAACTTGTTACAATACTCTTCCAGGCCGAATAGTAATACATATCTACGCACACACATAGGTGGTATAAAAGATATTCTCGGAATACATGTTCTAAATTTGGGATCGAGTAGATATGGTCGAAATAGAGATAAAGGGAGCTTCGCTAGGCGAAATGCTAAGCGTCGGGGCAAAATAAGATAGTAATTCAGCCACTTAATTCTATTCTGAACCAATGGCTCAAAAGTCCGGTAAAAATATGCCAAAAATGTTCACAGCGTTTTGACACCTTTCTCGCATAGAGTGAGTTTAATTGCATATAGCTGCGTCAAAAGATGCAGCTAATTTTGCATTCTGGATAAATAAACGATATTTATATGTGGAAAATTTATCTGTTCTCCTGTAAAATTTTCCGCGACTGTCATACCTGAAAGTAAAGGGAGTTGGAGTTGTATGCATCAAAAGTGTTTTCATTGTGCTTCGTCGTTAATCAAAGTTGGACAATTATTTACCGACAAACTTGCAACAACGCATCTATTTGAGCAATTATTAATTAAATGTTAATAATCTTTTAACAAATCAAATTATATGATACTTAGCAATTTCCAAGATTCTCTATGGGACCTTTTAAAATTTGAAAATTTTCAGCACGATCAATTAAATAGTTAATAAATAAAGTATTCAATATATTTATCCCATGCAGTCGCTTGAACAAATGTGTGGCTTCGGCAAGTGCATGGAGAGATCTCGTATTGATGAAATGTATTTCATGGGACCAATATTGTAATGTTAGAGGGGAAAAAACAGTTCCTTGGTTTAAAATAATGGCGAAATCGTGTTGTAAATAATGGGCACCTTTTTTACATATAAACAATTCAAGTAATTCGGCAACATTAGATCGTTAGTATCGTATTAGTATCGTTTTTTTTTTTTGAATGTTTTCGGTAATTTTCAGGCCTGACTAATCACTAAGTATTTAAGAAGAAAAGATGTTTGTTTTGGTTCCAGATAATCATTGATTTTACATTTGTTTATAGTAATATTTGAAATTGGCATCACAACTTAAAGAATACCTTCGTACGTAGTGTAGGCATCCTTTTTTTTTCGGCGCGGACAATTTTGTGTCCTGGGTTGGCTAAGCTGGCAGATAGCCAGGGAAGGGAGGCTGGTAATCGCCTGCGGGCGAAAAGCGGCACCCCTTCCCGATATTATAGATATCCTATGTATCACTGCAACCTATGCAAAATGTTATGAGTGCCGTGGGTTGTGTTAACCTATAGTAGTACTGTAGGCAGGTCACATTTATATTTATTCTCGGTTTAGGTGCAAAAAAGTGTTCTGCGTTAGTACCTCATAGGCTAGAGTCATGCAAGCTATTTGTATTTTTAATACATATCTGTAAAATGTGCCATGACATCTCAAAATGAATAAAGAATTTACCGAGAAGTTCATAAAAATCACTTAAAAGAAGTACTTTTGATGATAGATAGTTATTGTAGAAATGATAGAGGCTCTTTAAAAGTTTTGAAAACGGAGCATTCATGATGTCTAATGCGCGTTTAAGCTTTCAGCGTGATTCGATTATACTTTACAGTTGAGCTATATAAAAATGGCGCTAAAGGGGCCCTTATTTTCCAAAATAAACTAAATAATCTTACAAAAGAAAGTCAACACATCATATATTTTGTAGCTCATTCGACGCGGAATGCAGATCCGAGAAACTTGTGTGAAGAATTTTTTCTGTCAATAAAAATTGCAATTGTTATTAACAAAAAAGAAAGAAAAGTCATTTCAATTTATCGATGATAAATCAGAAATCATAAGAGATCTCGAAAAAGCTCCTTAAAGAGAAGGAAATTTCCGATAAAAAGTCTCGAGTCACGTATTTCAATCTCTAATATTTATAATTTTAATTTGTTGCTGAAAGTGGCGTTGTGAACCTAGCATATCAAATGCCAGCATATCACAAATTAAAGGCGTATTAAGTAGCATCCCACATAGTTCTACAATACTTGATACATTTTAGCAATAGTTCTGTAGTATGGAACTCTTTTGAATAAGGTTAAGTACATTAAAAACAATCAAAAAAACTTGAGATGCTTTGAGAAGTTTGTTCCAATTGACCTTTGGGTGCCAAGCTCGAAGCGTCAAGCCCATGCGCTTCGAGCACATTTGTACTTGACAATTGGAAAGCACCTAAAAGCTGCTTTCCATTTGCACATTTTGAGCACCCAACCGAGCATGTGCGCACGTAACGCTTCAAACACATGTTTCATTTGACGTTTCAGAGATCTACATCATATCTACATTTGTGTGCCAAGCTCAAAGCGCGTTAATTTTTTAAAGTTCTGGTCAGCATCTCAGGTGTTTTCGATTGTTCTCGATGTATTTAACCTTATTCAAAAGAGTTCCAATGAAATAATTCATGTGTGCATACTTTAACTCGAATTCATAGGCGAAAAATTACACTTCGCGTCGTTTTACATGAGATGCTGGTTAATTTTTTAAAGTTCTGGTCAGCATCTCAGGTGTTTTCGATTGTTCTCAATGTATTTAACCTTATTCAAAAGAGTTCCAATGAAATAATTCATGTGTACATACTTTAACTCGAATTCATAGACGAGAAACTACATTTCAGCATCTCAAGTTTTTTTGATTATTTTGATTGTATCTAAGCTATAATGTTTTGATCAAATACTTTGGGCTTCCAGTTATAATATCATATACATATAATATGTTTTATGTAGTTACGGAATGGCGAAGGCGCAATTGCCTAATATTTTTATCCAGAACTATTGACAGGCGTTGTTGATAACTAAGTACTCTATGGAGTACTATTGTATATTGACTGTCCTTTTGAAATACCATGCTATGCTAGAAATTGTTGGTGCGAAGTTAGCATCTCATTTTTTATAATAAAAATATATGGTAATACTACAGAACTATTGCTAAAATGTATCAAGTACTGTAGAACTATGTGGGATGCTACTTAATACGCCATTAATTTGTGATATGCTGGCATTTGATATGCTAGGTTCACAACGCCGCTGAAAGTAGGGTTACGCGCGTCCGTTACGGTATGCGCTCGCCGCATCTAAAGCGAGTACGTCATAGAAAATAATTTTTTAAGGTATTAAATATTAGTTCAAAAATTTAAAAAAATTGTGGTTTATTCTATGCACTCGAAAGAAGAATGCCCCGTTGGGAAAAAAAATTTAATGCATGTTTTAAAAAGCTAATCTATTGTTAATATACTATTTTTTTTCGTACTTCCGTCTTCATTGAAAGCAGGCTACATGTTTAAATAGTCTCCCGGTAAATTTTTTGCTTTTTGGAGTCTCTCTATGAGTGTAGTCAATAAGATGGCGCCATAAAATTGTTTGAATTTTCTTTGTTTTGTTTAGACAAACAAACCGCTAGGTGTAATATTATTGAAAATTTTTTTACTTAATGCAACAAAATTATTTAATACAAAAATTTTTTGCGGCACTATGTTGCATATGATTGTTTTTGTAATTTTAAGTAGTATTAGAAAAAAAAAATATTGGGACACTCAAAAATTGTTTGTAACAAATTGTTAACTTAATAAACAATGAAATTATCAAAAAAACCTGTTTTTCCTGTTCTATTAAGAGCCATCAGTAATGATTTATAAAGACATGATTGTTCCTTAACCAATTATATAAATAATGCGAATATTAAAAACACGATTATAAACAATATCAAAATTGTTGTAAGAAACATTTATTTTAAAAATCATAATTTACCCTGAACAATAGAATGGTAGAAAAAAAATTCAAAAATATTAGGCTAAGCTGTTTATTTATAAAGGACTCCTAAACAAATAGCTGTAAAAAATGTATTCACAATCACTTAATCCTTATTTTGAATATATAATCAGCCATATATAAGGGAAAAAAATATCAATAATTTCTTGATTTTTCTTTTTTTGTTGACTTCGTTGTAAACAAAATAAAGAAATTTCAAATATATTATAACGTCGTCTTATTGAGTACACTCATAGAATGGACTCCAAGAAACAAAAAATTTAAAGAGATTATTTAGACATTTAGATGGCTTCCAATGAAAACGGAAATATGAAAAAAAATAGTTAGTTAACCAGCTAGGCTAAGCTAGGTTAGGCTAGCATGTTAAAAAATGCATTCAAAAATGTTTCTTTGGCCAAAAAAGCGAGGGAGTACCTAAGCCCCCTCCTAGACGAGAACCAAGAGGGCTGATCGTCAGCCAGGGGGCCCTAGAATATATGGAGGTATTAAAGCAGGTTCAGGTGAGCCTGGGAGAACAGAAAAGCAAACAGAGCATCAGATCAGTCAGGAATACCGGGGGCGGTAAACTCCTTATCACCACCGACACGAACCGGACGGCGCTGGAAGAGATCGCCGGGGCTCTGAGGAACCGAGCCCCTCCCGAGCGCAAAGTGGAAAGCCTGAGCCCCAGAAAGGGCAGGACAATTCTGCACATAATCGGGCTCATGCTGAGAATCAAACAGGAGGAAGTAAGGGACGCACTAAGGGGCGCCGGAGCTGAGAAAAATGTGGAGGTAGGCACTCCCCGGCCCTACGCGCGGAGTATGATGGCGGTGAAGTTTCGGCTACCTGTGACTGTTGCGAAGAGAATCCTTACCAGTGGAGAGCCACTGCGGGTGGGTCTCGTTAGGTATAGAGTCGTGGAGAGATCCCGGGAAACGAGATGTTACAGATGCTGGGGCCTGGGCCACAGAGCGTCAAGCTGCAGAGGCCCAGACAGGTCCAGATTGTGTTGTAATTGCGGTCAGGAGGGGCACTCACAGCATGAATGCGGGAACGAGACGCACTGCCCAGCCTGTAACGAGGACGGGCACAAGGCAGGAACTAGCGCTTGCACTGAGCTGGGGGCGACCGCGACGACTGGGGATAGAAGAGACAGAGCGAAACAGAGCGGGCGGAAGAACGAGAGGCTACGAGGCACCGAATGCCCCAGAAAGCTCTGGGCATCACATATAGGCAGCCAGCCAGCGGCAGACGAAGGACGCCAGGAGGGCTACCGAACCGAGAAAAGGCGGACCTCAAAGTGCGGGAGAGGGACGAGACCCACGTCGAAGAGGATGGAGAGACGTCGAATCTCAGACCGAGGAAGAGGAGAGACTTGGGAGCCCGAACCCTTAATCTGGGTGTAACCCCAGGAGGGGGACGTAGGGCTCTCAACGACAGTAGTCGCGGGACCTCCAACAACATCGGTGGTCCCTTAGCCACCCCTGCAGACTTACGGTACCTGGCGGTATTACACCCCCCACAGGGGTAATCCCACCAGGTCGCCACCTTTTTCCACTAATTCAACCTGACTTGACCTGGACCGAACACCGTCCGAGCCTAGGGGGAGCCCGCAGGGTTCTCTGCATTCCCCAGGTGAATTTATCAGGGGCGGTGTTTATTGCCCGCTTCCGAGGTAGTGCGTGGCATCGTTGGCCTAAAGGCGGGAAAAAAATATGCAAGCATGAAGGTAGATGGCAGCTGCATTAATAATATTCGCTACACTGATGAGACCGTGATAATAGCTAACAGCATACCACAATCCCAGTCTCTTATGAACTGCATGGTAGAACACAGTGAACGTTTCGTCGTCTATATGGACCGATCTAAGAACAAACTGATAGTATTTTTAAAAACAAAAACATACGCTATCTTAAAGATACACGGAGAGATCATAAAACAGATGTCTCTAAAATATCTGGAAACGCTCGTTAACCAGCACAACGGCGTAAAGGTCGAGACCAAGGCAAGAATTGAACAAGCAATGAAAACTCTCAATAATATGAGGTCACTATTAGCAAACCGCAACCACAACCTTGGCCTGCGGATTCGACTTCCACGCTGTTACGTAGTTCCTGTCCTTTCATATGGATCTGAAAGCCAGACCCCGGACGCAACCACAGAAAAACAAATGTTTTGTTTTGTTTGAAATGTACGCCTACAGAGGAATGCTCTGTGTCTGCTGGACACTCTTATTCTAGAGATTAGAGTAGATTATATAGCACATGGGAAGAACAAAAAACTTCTGATAACAATCGCAAACTGCATTACCTCGGTCACATCATGAGAGGCAAGCGTTATACTCGTATGATGAATCTAATAATAGAGGGACAGTTCGAAGGAATAAGTTCTGTCGCCGAAGACAGATGGCTGAAAAATCTGCGCAGATGTCTCTGACTTACATCCATAGAAATTTTCAGAGCTACGGTTACCCACAAAATAATAGTCATTTGTATCTCCAACCTCCTTGCGGAGACGGCGTGCTAAGGAGAAGATGGCTAAATCGTTCATGAAGGATCGGTTTTATATCATGAATATTTATTCTAGTATCGAATATTTATATTATAGTTTGGGAAGTAGTCCGATGGTTACATCGCAATTTTTTTAATTTGGCCTATGTTGGACATTTAGTTTGACATGCATAATAAAAGTAAACAAGGTAAATTGCCCATATGATTAGATTAATGCAGTTATATTTTCAACTATTTCTTAAATGCTGCTACAATGCTTCTTATATTAAGATTAGTTGAATAATAAAACTTTGTACGTTCCGGTACCATTAGGAGTGTCTCTATAGATTTAGGAATAGTGCTAATTGATGGAGTATTAAATTTTCCCGTGGTATTGAAACCTTTAAAAAACATACTTTTAAGATTGGTGCTGTTTTTGTTACTAATTTGAAAGGTTTTTACAAATTCTTTCATTCGGTTATTAACTAGTTTTCCTAAATAAAACTGTGACCTGCTTTCTAGACGGTAAATCGGATTGAATATTAATCTCCTAATCGAGAATGCTTCCGTGATTATGAGAAAATTTTAAAAATCTGAATGCTCCCACAACCGACATGAATCGTTCGCCATTCTCTTCTATACCCAGGTTAGGAATCAAATTATCAATCAACGGCTTTTAAATCTTCCATTTTATTCCATCTCCAGTCCTTAATTTACCTCCAAAGTGAGCATTTTTTGTTCGAGTCAATTCCGAGGAATAATTTCTCCGGAAATCCCATCAAGAACCTTCATTGTTATTCATTGGTTATTCCCTCAAGATGGATCCGACAAGGTATTTCGATTTGTGTAATCTAGAAGTTGAAAATTGGATTTTCTCACCTGATGACTTCGTCGATAATTAGGTCCGGAATGCGAAGGAGCACACTCGCTAAGAAATTTTAATAAATTTCTGATGTTTTACACCTATAAAAATTAATTCATTCCATAATTGTGAGGATCTCCTGCTGTAAATTTCGAGATCAAAATCTATCTCGCTTATCACCAGAAAACTGTGGAACACATTACCGTTTGTAATTACTTTGGAGTTGGAATATTTGCAAAACTTTACAGGTGAGAAACTTTGAAAATAGATCCATTTTAAGCTTGTCGAAATCCTTCGAGAGCATATCAAACATTTCGTACAAAGAAACTTTCTCTTAGGAAATGCTCTTTGAACTTCCGACTGGCACGTTTTCAATTCTTAAAGCCTCAACTGTCGGTGGTACAAATCCGTTTCCTCCTTGACATAAAAACGTCATCATTAATTACCGCTGAGCGATAGCTCGATTCCTATCGACGTTATAGTTGTGTCTCCGTACCGAGGGAGCTTCGAAACTCAAATTAAGATGAATGATAATCGTTCATTAAATTTAAATGTTAGATCGTCCTAGACAGTAGATTTAGTTGCACATAAGGCAAGATTTATTGCCCGCTTTCGTCGCAACGTCTCTTCCTCCTGGATATATCCGGAGAGGGAGAATTGATATTTATCGTTTTGATGGAATATATATATATATATATATATATATATATATATATATATATATATATTGCTTTGGTAAATATTGATGTAGGAGCAACTACGATAACTTGATTATTTATAGCAAAATTTTCGACAACGTGATCAGAAATATCTTTTTTTAAATTCTGCATCAAGCGACCATTCTCCTCTTGGTTAATCAACTATTATTAAGGAACGGTAGGTGATTAACCGCAGGGAACTAATTTTACGTGATTACTGCTCATTTATTAACCAGGCTAATATAGCTGTGTAGTTTAATAACTAACCGTAACTAACCAACTGTTTACCTAGCGCGGTACAAACTTCAGAGATGAATATGCGGGATAAACTGACTTTAACAGATGCGTGAAAACTACCAGCACCTCGATGTTAAGTGTAATGTTTATGAGAATTATTAATTATTAATTGCAATTACGATTTTAATTATGTATCCGGTTATTAGAAACTTTAATCAAAAGCTTCCCGGTAAAGTTTTAAATTAATTATGAAATTTGTGTGTAATTATTGGAAAATGTGATAAAATATTAAATTCCAACAATAAACGTTCAAGGGCGTTACTTTACGCATACCGCATCTACCATATCCTGAATCCGTCATATATTTTATATCCATATGGAAATAGGGAGCTGCGAAATGGAAACCGGAAGGACTTATTTTGAATACGTATTCAATATATTTTTCGGCTATTGTTAAGTATGAAGAACAGTTTATATTTTATATTGAAAATGGAAAAGAGGAAAGTAACATTTTTTTGGAAGTCAAATTTAGAGAAATAACTCGGGAGGGAAATCCCACGGAAAATTCGACACTTAGGTGAAAATTGTTTTATCGCCTTCGCACAATGCACCATTTTATACCGGCAAATAAAACGGACACCTTTTCAGTTAAATACATCCAGATATACAGTGCATACTGTTGTCTTTCGCAGAGTTGATTGTACCCATATGCAGTGCAGGGTAAGGCAGAAGAAGAATATGTAAATGAAGCGACTAGTACACAAAAGGACTATATCCAGCAACAAATTAGTTTGCCTATTATAATCCACTGTCTACCATTTTGATATGCCTATTTCCCTGCTCCCTTCGATTAATTCCTTTCCGCCTATACTTGTGAATTCATTAAACTAATCGACTAGCTAGGAGACGAAATATTTTAATTTCATCAACTGGTCGATAATTACATTTTAAAGGCAAGATTAGATAACAAAAATATGTTTATAAAAATTTTAAGAACTGTATTTTTTAAAATGTAGTTGGAAAAATCTGATAAAATATAATACAGCAAACAATTTTGCTGCATTAAAGTTTTAGTATGTCTACTACTTTAAACATACCAAAATAACAATTTTATAAAATCTATCGGAAACATCTGGTTTCCAAAGATCGATTAAAATATGTAGAATTGATTTTTACTCGGTCGGATAAAATGTATTTTTTTTTTTTTTAAGGAAAAGTGGATTAGAATGAATAAGTTGTGCGACAGCTACATATTGCTTTTAGCATAAGAAATTTAAATAAAATTTGTTATTCAGGAATACTTGGTCTTGATGATTGTAACAGTTCTTATTTGACCACTTGTCTCTCTTACGTTTTTTAACCCAAATTTTCATTTGCATCCTTCTATTATGCGAATCCCCACTTTAGACCATCAACAACTACTGCCCTTGTCCCACAGTTCGTAACATTTTTAAATTTTCACCAGTCTGCAATAAGCCATCGAATTGTCTAGACACATAATGTACAAATAATTATAATACACATATTGGCGTTAGCAAATGTAAATAGATCCCACTTTTAAATAACCATGTGATTTCATTAAAATTAGTAAATAACAATAAATAGTTTTCTATTATAACTAACCCGATATTAATAAATCTTAGAAAAATATTGGGGAGCAGTAATGACGAGTTTTTACTCGGGATCCGTTTACAATCCCGACAATCAAAATCCCGACGAATCGAAATCCCGACGGTTGAAATCCCGAACGTTCACAATCCCGTCAGGTCCAAAATCCCGACAGGTTCAAAATCCCGAAAGTACTCAAGAACATTTTGTACTTGATATTCTCATTACAGACAACTGAAATTTAAATTGATACTAATTTGAATTTTAAAAATATGCTACTTCAAATAAAATTTCAAAGGAAATGTAAAAACTGTGACAATAAATATTCCAGTAATTTATACCTATGTAACGAAGTCGATTTTCGAGGGTTGAGGGTAGACCACCCACCATACAGTTAAACACGAAATCAAACCTATCTCAGATAAATGGCGGCCGATAAGGCAACTTTCAATCTACCATCTCTTAAACATCAAGACTAAATTTATATAAGCCACTCGCCCCCTCCAGGGTTCTTTGCCCGAGTTAATCCAAGGTGAAAACCAAGACTTGTTTATAGCAAGTCGATCCATCTATCTGTCTATTGTAAACGTCACCGCCGTTAGTTATAAGCCGCCAAGTTATTTGTTATTTGTGAGTGTACGTAAATTGTGCATTGTCTCCGACCAATAATCTTAAGCCGTCCGAGCTATTCGTTATTCGTCTATTGTGAAAGCGTCCCCGACCGCTAGCTAGTAGGCTATACGTTATCTGTGATTTTTCGTTGTGAGCGTACCGACCGCTAGATATAAGATATCTGTAGATGAACGTTTACCACATGTTAAACCGGCGGTTGTGAAAACGTCCGTTCTTCCAACCGCCCGGAATAAATTTTTCCGTCGTCGCGTTGAGGAAAAGTTGATTCCCGTCTACAGCATTCTCTCACTCTCTCTCTCTAACGCTCTCGCTCTCTCGATACGTAAAAGCCGCACTACCGAATATTAGCCACAGCACGGTTTCCTATCGTCTCCGTATTTAGCTATTTCTCTTTCAATGTGAAATTGTTAGTACTATTTTCCGTTTTCGCATTTTCAGTATCAAGAGGGTTTTTCATATCTCAGGTTCTAAATATTTGTAAGAGTATTTTCACTTTCCGTTTCCGCATTTTCGATTTGTTAAAATAATTTCTTCTCTTTTCACTGTTATTTAGAATACATTTTATTTCTCTCCAACTGTGATAATATTAATATTTTCGCATTTGTGTGTTTCCTTTCCGAAATACATAAATAAATGTAAATAAGTTTTTGCCGATCTCCGTTCGACGACCTAGCGCCACAGGTGTTAGTAGTACGAATTGTTTTTCGCTGCCGTTTGGAAATAAAATAATTTAGGATTTTCTATTTTTGAGCGTGTGTTTCATTTCTACAGACAACCCTGGTATTCTCCTGAGTTCGTAAATTACCCAGGCATATTCCCGAGGGAGAAAACCCTTAAAAATCTGGCGCCTGAGCAAAACCGTAAAACCGACTTTTAAAATCCTTTTCCGAACTCCCGAAATCCGTCCCAGCGCGAAATCTCACAAGTAACCGCAAAAAGCGCGTTACACCTATGTATTGCATATTTCCTAAAAAATAACAAATACAATAATAGTTTTAATGATTAAAATGGAACATAAAATATAACTATATTTAATTGTGAAAAAGGAATTTACAAAACAAGATACGGACTTCTTCAGGAAAATTACAAAATGAACATTTACCTATAGTTAATAATCTACATAATCTAATAATAATAATCTACAGATGAAAAGGAACTATATAATGTATATTTCTCAAAAAATAACAATTATCAATTTATGTTTCAGTGGCCAGTAATGAGAATACCAAGTACAAAATATATGAGTACTTTCGGGATTGTGAACCTGTCGGGATTGTGAACATTCGGGATTTCAACTGTCGGGATTTCGATTCGTCGGGATTTTGATTGTCGGGATTTCGAACCAGACCCTTTTTGCTCTATATCACGTATTCAGAGACAACGACAAAAATCCAGTTTTTTCAGATAATATAAGAAGAGGCCTTGTAATATTTAAAAAATAAACAATCGACCCTAGCGGGAAATGTGAAATCGGCGGGAGAGCTTGAAAGTTATAGGTTGTACTTGCATATTCTACTCGTTTTACATGACTGAATGAGCGCCATCTCCATGTTTTATGTTATGCAATTTTTTTATGATATTGTTTATGCAATGTTAAGTGATCACAATTATTGGCGAAAACACACATTCAAACCAAAACTCTACATTAGCGACAGTTGAATTGAAATTGAAAGGACATTGCCTTATATCAGAGACTGTTCATTAAAATATAACATTAATAATGAAGAGTTAAGACAATTTTAGTAACACTGTTTTTCTGTAAGGTTGGCCATCCATGAGTTTTGAACTCCCTGATTATTAAAATAAATTATTATTCAGAGATGTCATAAATAGTGATCAAACAAAGTTTATATTCTTCTATTTTTTTTTTTAAGTGACGCCTAGGAAAACTATCATTGTTTCTGTATTTCGCAATGGGCAGAAATCGGGAATGAATGGTGTTGTTAACTCCAATGAATTCCAAAGCGGATTTTTCAAATAAAGAAAAATAACCAAATAGACAACTAATTTGTAGAACTAAAACAAAAAAGAATTGAAAAGTAACTTGAATCAACATTTACTCCTTCTGTTCACAACCTTACAGTT
The DNA here is from genome assembly GCA_946251905.1 of Cryptocephalus moraei. Classification (NCBI taxonomy): domain Eukaryota; kingdom Metazoa; phylum Arthropoda; class Insecta; order Coleoptera; family Chrysomelidae; genus Cryptocephalus; species Cryptocephalus moraei. The sequence goes on along the minus strand of OX276457.1, from coordinate 2,927,926 downwards.
AGTTCCCAACAAATCGACAAAAGGCACATACAGCGAATTAGTAAATTTTACTTCTATGCTAACAGATTTTGGTACGGTATCGATCTCGAAATCCCGACAAGTTAAAATCCCGACAAGCCAAAACCCCGACAACTTAAAATCCCGAGAAGTATAAATCCTGTCGATAAATAGCGATAAAAAATACAACCAAGTAGAAGAAATGCACAAATATTTATTCTATGAGGAAATGAAAAGCGTAACATATTGCAATATGGTCACAAAAGAAATCAATTTTTAATACTGTTTATAAGGAAACACTATGAGCAATTCCGCAAAGGTATTCTAATAAAGTTACATTTAGGCAATTATTAATTATGTTCCGAATTCGCCTCTCTCTTTGAAGTGACGTTTTCTTTTGTTTTGTGACATCGTCGCAACGGAGAATACGTTCCACTGTATTGTCGACTTGTTGCTCTTTTTAGATTTCTTCAATAAAAGTATGAAGCCCCGAGAGTGCTCTGCCAACTATAGTTTCCATCTTGGGTCCACGCTCCACGATATTTTGGATACGAGGAATGCCCAATTCCATAGAATCCAAAACTGACCAAATCTTAGGAGGAAACATCGATGGAGCACGAAAAGCAATACCATCTCTTAAATGTCGTCTTATTCTACCATGAATATAGTTGTGTTCGAACCATTCTAACACTTCATTAGCCTCAACTGGAATATGGCTTTTTAATAAATTAAAAGCTTCGGGAATTTCGCCAGCAGGAAGGAAAGCAAGACCAAATAAGTGACGAAACATTAAACTAAATTGTTCATCGTTGCCATGTCTGGAAGCCAAACCATATGCTTGAATCTTCCTCCATCCACACTGACAGATGAAAAAAGCAAACTTTGTTGGAAACGTCTATAAATTCAGATTTTGAAGCGTCCATAGCTGCTAACTCAACGTCCGTCAGTATTGTCGAAGGATTTAGTTCTACGTTATTTCCTTCAGAAAAATCAATCAAATCTTGAAACAACCGCTTATATCCATCTTCACTTTTACCGGTCATTAAAGCATGTACCTAAGGTAAAACTGCAGTATTTGAGTGGTGCATATTTTTCTAAGTGAAACAATAGTAACCTGGTGAGATTCTGAATGGTCGGGTTTTTGATTTGTTGGAATTTTAACTTGTCGGGATTTTAATTTTTCGGGATTTTACTTTGTCGAGATTGTAATTGTCGGGATTATGAATGTCGGGATTCCGTACCAGACGCGTTTTGGTACTACAGTAGGCAAAATACCACTTTTAATCATTGTATTCAGATGAAACCAGATAAGCTTCACAAACATAACATTTCCTACAATTTCAGTATGTAAATTGCATACTTTCTTCCATATTAACGTATGAAGGCGATGGAAATTTCTTCGGTTTATAACCCGTAAAAGTGTTTATTTGTGCAAGATGCATACTTCCATAAAAAAATGATTACCTTCATAATGACATATTTAATAGTATCAACTAATAATAATTATAATATGTATAATTCAAAGAGGTGTGACCAAAATTGAAAGAGTACAAGAACAACCTTTTGTTGATGTTAAAGTAATGTATATATAATTATTATTACTATGCATATGTTGATATCCAATCTCCACATAGTAAACACATAAACTCAATTTTCCTCAGGAAACAATACTAAGTTGTACATTCAAATAACGGTATCTTTGATCTATTCAAAAATATATTACGCCGACACGTATACTTTTTTTAGTCAGAGTTGGAACGGCAAAAAAAACCACTTAATGGCTTTTTAAGTGGTGAAAAGCCCGGTCGTCCATGGGCATATCATTACGGATAAAAACTCTAACAATGAATTCACTTCCAAATCGCACAAACAAATGGCATACACATTCACACACCACTGCTTTCTCATCACAAAGAACACATCACAAGGAAAGCACACGTGGCCGCTGTGTTATGGTCTAGTGGATCATCCAGTATCCGTAGAGTCTGGCGTACTTCCTCGTACACGATTTCACTGATCGACTGTACACCTGCACCTTAGAAGAAGAAGAAGATACAAACGAAGTGCCGCTGTCGTAAAAAAAATTTTGCGGCCCAATGGACCCTCTAGTTCTTTATCTGTACATATCCATACATTCACATATATGATTTCACTTGGGCAACTGAACACCTGCATTTTAAAAATACCAGGGCGTTTCTGAATTAGCAAAAAGATAAGTCCCATGGTTTTGTATAGAGACAACGGGCATTTTCGAATGTCCTCGGTAAATTCAGATTTTATTGAGTGTTCCAATTGCTACTGGTTAGAGTATACCACGAAATATACTTACCAGTCTTAACTACAAGTTTTACCTCCAATATTTTATTACTATACTAGTTAACCTAAAGCTGTGTTTTATGAATGACAGCAGAGTAGCTGGCAACGCTTTATGTCGACCGTGTCGCCAGTTTAAAAATGCAACTTTTCCGCTGCGATATGCCCAACCGTTTCTAAACCGGAAAATTTTGGGTGGACATCAACATAAAATAACAATCATCATCATTGGTTTGTTGGACCCTAAAAACTTTCATCGAAGATTTATCTTCAAGATTATAAGTATATATAGTATCAATAATATTAGTTATTTTAAATTATATTTCTATAAAAATAGTAGATTATTAATTTGTCAGTTACTGAAGATGAAAGCGAGATTGAGGATGGCGTGAATTTCTTAAGTTGACTTATTTCAGTTTACAAATTGTGTAGATTTTGAAAATAAAATTATTATTTTAATGTTTTCTATTAACCTAGAAAATGAATGCGTTTTAAAATGTTGAATATTTTATACCTGGAAAATTTTCAGTTTTAGAGAAAATTAGAAGAAATCGTTATTTATCTAAAATAACTTAAAAAACCACAAAGTAGGCATCTATTGTGTAAAAATATTAATTTGATTATCAACAATCTTTTAAATATATTATCACCATAATTTCCTCACGACAATATGCTGATTTTTAATAAAGGGGATATTTAAAATGAGATTATGCAATTAAAACCGAAACAATATGCTTTTACTAAAAAGGTGCCAAGAATGAAATGAAATTTTTGAAAGTTAATGTTTTTGTTGTCCGTTTATAGGCTCAGCTCGATATAATTTTCCATTATATGTGCCACATATTAAATACAACTAAACAGAACTTTTTTTGTTCGAAAGTTATTAATAAATTTTGAGCCGTGATGAAACCGACGTTTTCTCTCGTCGGAATGAAAAATTGGAAAATATAGTTTGTCGGAAAATGTGAAAAGTAAATTCTAGACATTTGTAAGCAGGATTTTAAAACCATATGTTTGTCAAGAATTTTTTTCAAGTAGTGATTTATTCTCGTCTAATTTTGTAAACATATATAATGATGTAACATTTTCGTCAGACATATTTTTTTCCAAATGTTTCATCAGATTTTCTTCCGACTACATATTGTAAAATTACGGTATTTCAAAATATTTCATACAACACCAAATAGCTGTGTCAGAAAATTGGGCCGAAGAAAGCCCATTTTATGAAAATTTTCATATAGGAATGTCATAATTGCCAGGCACAATTAAACTATACAAGTAACCCTAAGAGGTTTTGTTTCAATTGCACTTTGTTATCGACATGCACCCAGACTATTATTCAACACCCCATATATGAAACAACATCTAAAATCAATATTCAAATTTTTTCCAATCAGATATGTTTCGAATGTCTATTGTTAACTTTCGTTCTGCAATGCATACAGGAAACCTTAAGTTAACACAAAAAAAATGGATATGTTAAGTAGTAAGTCTGTAGTAAAACAGAAGTTTATTAGTAAAGCGAGATATTTTTTAAAATAGGCATGGTTACTACTTTACCTTTGAGTTATAACCAGTTCCATTATCAATTAATAATTACACTGTAAACACCAAATTTAGGCAAAGGAATTCTCCATAATGCAGGAATACGCTCGATTCGAGTTATTTATTAATTTACCGTAACCTGTTTGCCGTCTTTTTCGGTCGGCCAAAACGCTATCGTTACACGGCCGTCCCAGGAAAACTATGTTCGCAAACTCTGAATAATCTATAAATTCATGATGCACACGAACATATTCTGCGGTAAAGGTACAAGCCCGTTCCGAAATTTATGGCTCTTAGCCGCTGCATATAATCCGCGAATGTGAGAGCGAATTTATGAAATACGTCGAACCTTTTCATATTTTTAAATATTCCTTTGTACCGATCGAGGCTGCAGCTTTACGAGCTTTCGTCGGAACATTTAGAGTTTTTGGCCAGAAGATTTACGAGGTGCTCGTCGAGATTTTCAATAACGAACTTTAACTCTCACATTTTTACGGTAATTTTTCGTTACTTGCTTAAAACCTCATGCAAGTTTTTACGGCAGTGATTTATTCTAATATGGTCCACGTGGGGTAGGGTTGCAGTTGTTAAACGTCCCTTCCGAATATCATCTCTTAGCCTTTTTATTCCCGATCCCTTTTATGAGAGAAGCAGGTTGAAGTGGAAATCTGGATTAAGATTGAAAGATAATGTTGGTAAGTGTGCCCGAGAATTACAAACTAGAGAAGATCGAGAGAGAGAGAGATATGAAGCCCTGAAAAAACCTATTAGTGAAGTTTTGATGGTGGTATAAAGTGGAATGGAATAAAATAACGGGCTGATTCTGTTACAGATTCAACAACAGTATTTGTCAGCACATAAGTACAATATTTTACGTACAACTATGCCCAACTTTGAAAAATTTCTCAAAGGGAAACACGCCGAAACTGGCGTGTGGATTGGACCCCTTGGACTGGAGGGTATTCTGGAGGATATGCTGGAGGTCTTATTTCGCTTCACGGGGGTACAGATTTTGGTGTAGTGTTGGAATCCTGAGGAAAATCTCGCCACAAAATAAACACAAGTCAGAAGGAGTCTGTTTTCGATGAATCGATTTCAGTTCTTAGAATTCCAGACTGCTCGACGAGAATTCTTTACCCTTCGGCAGCGACAAGGATGTTCGGGAATCAGTATGAGGCAGAGATAAAATGAGTACCACCGAACCGATGGAGAACAAACTGCGGAGCGCGACAAATATTTGACCTGAGCGGCCGTGCGCGCAATATACTTATACAAGTGTGTGATATAATTTAAGTTAGTTCTTAGTGAAAATAAATTAGTTAAGACACTTCACGTAGTGCAAGTTGTTTAGAACCCATAAAACATTACAATATAAAGACGTTATTCTCTGTGATCTATGATATGATTTACTAAATGATTGTGTATAAGTTTGTAGCAAAAATTAACGTCTCAGACCCATCTCTAAGTAAAACGCCTTTGGTGCGGAATAGCCCCAAATTAGAATTGTTTTCAAGACATAGCCTCTGAAAACATAACGCCCATGCCACAGTTTTACCAAATAGGTGTACTGTTCTATATATCTGAAAAAATATATGCTATTTAATTTTTAAATTATCAGTATTGATTATGGAAGTGAATGTTGTAATAATTTCGGCAAATTTTTATAATCGATTTTAACAATAGTAAATACTCATTTTCTATTCATAATTTTATTGAGAGCTCCGCTTTCATTAACAATGAGTGGAAAAGCATTTCAAGTTTTAATTGCCATTCATTTATTACAAATAATTTAATGAATAATAGTTATTACAATTATTTCAGTTTATTTTAGGTTTATTGTGCACTATTTAATATTTATCTCTCATATACATTTGTTGTAAATGGGAGATTTTAAAGTGAAATCGATTTTCTCTCCCCCGTATATCTTTTCGGTCGACTGAAGAATCGTACCCAACAGAAATAACGAAGCGGAAGAAATGCTAAGGGGCATCCCCGATTCCGTGGAGGATCCCGAGTGGCGATTTAAAGACAAACTATAACTTTTTAATTCGACTACTACTGAATTTTAACGACCCCTAATGGATTTTGTTCCCCTTTTCAACGTTTCAATTTTTTATAGATTTAATGCTGTGCAAGTCACGGCGAAACGGGCGAGTACGTATAATTCTCACCGATAAGTAACGACGATCATCGCCTAGCAACATACGTAGAAATAACGACAAAAGACACTCACTCACTATACCTAAAATAAAGTTTCTCTTCATCCAGACAAAGTTACCGGATTGGATGCAATAAATCAGTGGTTGTTATTACGGCAAAGATGCCAAAACGAGAAAGAGGATTTATTTCAGCAACGTGTTCGGTTCGGTTTTGGCGTGTATGCAGTTTCTGGCGTTTTCGTTCTTTCCATAATCGTACCTAGTCATATAGATACCGCCATGTCGGCCGATATTAAAGGCCACGTCAGAAAAACGGGCGAAATAATTGTTCTGCTTTTGAAGTGTGATCGTTTAATGATCGGCATAAGAATCGATTTTGCTACTACGATGTAATAATCTTCATTGCTAAAATTCTTCAATAAAGAACTCTAATTGTCAGATTTATAACGGATTGAAGTTAATAATCACGTTAGGTTTTTCAGACTTATGTAACGGAAATAGGTGACGCATCCTCGAAATTACATTCTGATATGTAAGTAACAGTTGGGAGTAAATTTTGGAGAAAATTTTCCTAAACCTGTAGTACATAAAAATAATGATAGTAGTATAATCCCAATTCTGATTAAATTGTAGTACATAATCCCACTTTTAATTAATTAGTAGTATAATAAAATATAATAACCCATATAAATCATAACAGTGATGTCTAATAATAATAATAATAATATTAGTAATGAGAGTAAATGGTGTAGGCACTTCTGGCACAAAGAAATAAAAACGACTTTGAGCAACTCATTCTCTCTGTTAATTTATAGACAATAATAAATTCTATTACTTTAGACTTCGTGAAATTGTAGAATCAAGTACTCAGAACAAATATAAATCAGACAGTATAATAGTTCATCGTTTTTCTCTCTATTTTCGTCTGGCTTGTGCAATGGATATTAGGGGAGTAACGCGCAAAATACCCGACCCAGCTACTAGGAAACAACAATATCATAAACATCTAGGGTCGAGTGTGCAATGGTACTAAGGGAATAACGCGCGAAGTACCACCCGAGATCCTAGGAAAACGCAATACACTAGCACTGATCGTGCAATGGTACCAGGGGAGTAACGCGCAAGGTACCCGTCACCTACTAGTGGCAATTACCCCAAGAACGTGCAGTGAGTACTAAGGGAGAGACGCGCGAAGTACCCTGCCTTGAGATAAAAGGCGGCACCGTGCTAACAGTGACTGACTAATGTTTGGAATATCAAATAGAGACAACTACGAATATTTCTCATTTCTAAATATCGATGGTTAATTAATTAAAGAGTCAGTTAGTTAAAATAACAGTAGAAGAATGAATGACTCAGTGATAAACTCACCAATTAGTGGCTTCTTCCAATTACTCTGCTCAATATGAATGTCTTTGGCACAGTTAAATAAATATCACGAAACAACACAATCTCTCATGAATGATGATTTAAGTCTAACACGCCTTTTTAAAACTGTAACGTACCTACTCATAATCTTCCCTTTTCCCGTTCTTCGGGACGGGCCAAACACTTGAGTTGTGTTTAGATAATGTTCCACTTTAAGAACGGAATTTCGAGCTTAGCTCATATAAGGCGAACCACGTGTTACAATTTGTATATTTTTAGAGTGTTGTTTCTTCAGGCGAAATATAAATAAAAATTCAAAAAGCAGAAGGAATGGAAGTAAAAGAGGTAGAAAGTAATAGATAAATAAAATCGGTCTTACAAACCATAATCTGACCGTAAACCATAAATCCAAAACCAATAATGACATGAGTAAACTGCCATTTATCCCGGCAGATTTTAATAAAATGGTAATGGGGGTTTATATTATGGTTCAAAGTGTAAGTTTAAAGTCTGAACGGTTTATGATAATTAATTACCCAGGAATACGTACCAAAAGTACGTACGCAAGCACAAATAATTTTTTTAAAATCTGTGTTTTGGACACTGGGAATTTTAAAACGTTAAAATTTAATAACTCACATTCTAAAAATCGGCCTCAAAAAGTAACATCATAACCCAATGAGCACCAGAACGTTTTTAAAACGTCTTTAAAACGTTCGGACGGGACGTTTCGGACGTTTTAAAAACGTCCAGAAAAACGCCGAAGGACGTTTTAAAAACGTTTTTAAAACGTTTTGTTACAAAATAAAACATTTTTGAAAGGTCCAGAAAACGTCCATTTTATGACGAAGCAGTCGTTTATAAGACCTTCAAAGGATGTTTTTAAAACGTCCACAAAAGATCCATTTTTCGTTCGAAGCAGTCTATTATACAACCATTATTGGACGTTTCCAAAACATCCACAAAATATCCATTTGTGGTTTGAACTAGCCCAATATAGGACTTTTATTGGATGTTTTTAAAACGTCCACAAATAATCCGTTATAGGTCTGAAGCAGCCTATTAAATGACATTTTATGGATGTTTTTAAAACGTCCACCAATATCCATTTCTGGTTTGAACTAGCTCAATATAGGACCTTAGTTGGACGTTTTTAAAACGTCCACAAATGATCCATTTTTGGTTCGGGACTCGGGACAGCCCATAATAATTATATTGGATATAAAAAAAGATACATATGTTTTTTAAAATGTATTTACAGATTAGATTTTCAAAATACAAAAAAAGAAATAATTTCACAAAATATATAAATAATTTAATACAAAAGATATGCTTCATAAGAAACAATATACAAAAAACCAACAATACTAACACACAGCTAAATAAAAAAGTACTATCTAAAACACAGAAAAACAAAATACAACATATAAAAAAATACATACAAACGACATAAGAATACACACACACACACACACACACACACACACACACACACACACACACACACACACACACACACACACACACACACACACACACACACACACACACACACACACACACACACACACACACACACACACTTAAAATACACAAAACAATGTACAAAGAACCAAATATACTTACAACTAATAAATAAAAAAGTACTAGTATACGAAACACAGAAAAACAAAATACAACATATATAAAAAAAACAAAGGATATAAAAATACTTAAAATATACCTATTCTAATAAAATTATTATTTTTTGCTGTTTAAGCGATCTTTTGACCTCCTCAACCAACCTTGGATACATTTTTTGAGCTTCTTGCCTCGTTTTTATACTCTTGGGTTTCTGCCCCGCACCTGTAATTAAAAATAATACGATTTACAATATAAATACTAATAAATAATATATATATATGCTATTACAATAGCCATTAAAAATAAAAAAGATAGTAACTAACGTCATATACTTTTTTCATTTATTAAATTTATTAAATTAAAGCCCATGCTGCTAACATAGAATTTAAATCTAATGTTTGGTTGTTAACATGACTCTTATTTTGATTGTTAGCGTCCAAATAATTATTATAAACAAATGATGGTGGTGATTCATTACATTCATTGCATTCGTCTATGAAATCGATACCGGATTTAGATTCGTTGGAATAATCAGAAATATCTAATTTCTCACAATTATTCAATTTAGTATTACATAAAAATTCCTGAAATAAACTTGATTCATCATTAATATAACTTGATTCAAAATTAGGTCGCCGCCGTTTAGCACGCATGTAATATTTGTTAAACATATTTATACGTTTCACTTACCTGTTGCTTACAGATGAATAATACGATGCACTCCGTCGAAAAGGGAAACTAAAATAGGATTACCACCACGAACCAAGCTAAGAACGAGCAGGTACACGTACTCTCTCTCAGCTCGATAGTCGCGGTTGCAGTGAAGGGTCCATGAAGGGTCTGTTCATTTTTTGGAAGAATTCTAGTAAGGCTATTTTTAACATGTGTTGTCCATATTGACGGAGTGAAAAAACCGAACAAAGAAATTTAAAAAGAGAAATTTTTCGGGTTATTCCGTCTTTACCTGATTAGTAACAATGAAGAAACGAATAATAAACACTGCCCTGTCATATTTGCTTGCCTTGCCATACAATAAGAAAATTCCCTTTTCCGACGTTTGTATACCGCTTTGATATCATTATTATATGAAATACTTATTACTTCGTTTCATATAATTGGTTTCCCAGATAGGTGGGGCTAACTAGATTTCATGAAAAGAATCACGATAAATAAATTTAAAGAAACCGAACGATTTTTTTTGTACGTTTGGTATTAGAAAGGACTTCTTGGAACGTTTTCAAAACGTCCCGTGGAGGACATTTTTAATGCTAAATTGTACGGGACGGTTTAAAAACGTTTTTAAAATGTCCCATTCAATTTCATCTTAATAATGTCTCCCACGGGACGTTTTAAAAACGTCCAAAAAATGCCATGGACGTTTCGACTTAAAATGGACTTTTTCGTTTTAAAGACGTACAACAAAAGACCTATATTGGACTGTTTCAAACCACAAATGGATCTTTTGTGGACGTTTTAGAAACATCCATTAAAGGTCCGATAATGCGCTGTTTCGAACCAAAAGTGGATGTTCTGTGGACGTTTTTAAAACGTATCGTTTAATGTCCCAATAATGTCCTTCTTGGGACGTTTTAAAAACGTCCAGAAAACGTCTCATACAATTTCGTCCTAATAATGTCCTCCACGGGACGTTTTAAAAACGTCCAGATAACGTCGTGGACGTTTCGACGTAAAATGAACCTTTTTGGGACGTTTTTAAAACGTCCTGTGCTATTAGGGAAGTAATGACCTTGCAAAACCATTTAAAATGTACAAAGTATCGGGTGTTTTTTTTTTAAATTTCATCCCATAGTAGGCTGTGAATAACGTTTGTGAATGCACCTTACTAAAAAATATCGATATTGACCAAACCTCACTTTTTTAATAAAAATTGAAACTGCACCAATCAGTTACTAGTGTCTTGAAAAAGACAGCTTGACTCTATTAATTAGACGTAGATGAGTGAGACTAAAGAATATAAAAATCTAAATGAGAAAACCTCGGTGAAAACAAACTTGACAACTCTTAACTCTCCCACGGAACAATAGTCTTCGAAGTGCTTGGAACGATTTCATAATAAAGTTCAATGTATGTTTCATCAGTCATCCTTTTGCACTCAAAATAATCTCCAATAGGTCGGTGAAATAAAAAATATGTAGACGTATCTATTTACACAATTTTCTCAAAGTTTACAAATAATGTCTCTTATTTTATTTAAAAACGTCACCATATTTTCATTGTTTCGAAGAATACAGATTTGAGTTATTACACAGTCATACAGGTTGATGATAAAATGATATTTTGAAATACTGTACTGAATCTGAATTTTAAACTTACCCTACTCCACACATGGTTTATTCTCGATATTTTACTTCGCAATAGAGATGTCGAGAATAATATTAGCAAAGTTGTTTAGAATATCATTCTAACACCTTGTTTTAAATTTCATGACAAAGTTCGCAATTTTAAAATTTTCGTTGTTCTGGTCTATGATACAAAATTATTAAATGTCTATTTTTTATTTAATACTGTAACGTTTTTGACTACCCGAAAATCAATACACTACACGAATTGTCATAATAAATTTATTTCGACCACTTACAATAACACTTATCTACTCATACTTAATACTTAATTTATATTAGCACGATTTATGTATGTTTGTTTACAACCCTTTCCTTCACTCGGTCGACCGGATTTTACAACTCTCTTCCCACTACTACTCGTCTCGCTCGGCGGCATGTTATTTATCTTGCCGAATGGGAATTCCAGAAGCGAGTCGAAACGACGAGATCTTTCATCGTTTCCCGAATATTCTGCGACCTTCAGGAAATCTATCAGTTCGCCGAATTCTCGTCGTTTCGAAATTCCCAGAAGCGACACTTTCCGGCAGATGCTTATTTCTATGACCAGCCGCTTCGTTACAATATTTTGTGTCTCATGGAAAGTGAAATCTTGAACCATTGTCAATTTGATTGAGTCAACATCTTGACTTCAGATATTTTAATAAAATAAATACTAAAAATAAAATAAAATCAAAATACCCGTACTGTCCAATATGGCAGGCGGTAATTGGAAATAATTTAGGCTGTTAAATGAAAAACTAAAACTCGCGGGCTTAATTTATGTTTATTTTAACTTTATTGTTTTCGCCAAATACAATCGAAATACTTATTAAGTTTGCCAACGGCTCTCTAGAGAACATACGTGTGAATTGCCGGTGAATTGATTACGGAATACGTTTGGTTTTATTTACATGCGAAAAGCGAGGCTTTGGGTTATTTTTTATGCATTATCATTATTTATGAAAATTTTGGGCATCGGTGTCTATTACTTCATTGATGTCCTGCATTGAAATTTGATTAACTTTCCTTTACACACATAAACAGTCATGTTTTTAAAAAATGTTTTTCAGGTGCAGTGGACTTTAAAACTTCCATAAAAGCTGACACCTCAGCAATATTTCTCATATATCAGTGCATTATATGAGAGACTAAGAAAGCTCGAGAGAAATTCTCAAGTTTCAGTAATATTATAGTAATAGAATTAAAGATATGTAAAACAAGCTAAATCAAACCAAAAAACAACATTAAACGGAATACTGATACGACTGAGAGAATAGTTAAGTGTCATGTTTGATCAGTTCTGTTGTATGGAGGGGAGCATGAAGCATGGAGCCTGAAATCATCAACAATAAATTCGCATAGAAGCATTAGAAATGTGGATACATAGATGAATGCTTAGAATACCTAGGGCGGCACGCATAAACAATGAAGAAGTGCTAATGAGAATGAATAAGGACAGGGAATTACTAAGCACTGTTAAACATAGAAAAATGTCTTATCTGGGCCACGCGATCTCCAGCGTCGAATCATACTGACAAGACACATGACAAAGAATAAGATATAATTGAATGCCACCAATTATCTCCTTATTTACCTTCGACAATTTTTTACTGAAATTTTTTCGTTACCTTGAAACTAATTTTTGATCAGGATTACGGCTTTAGTCGTTAAAATACTCGATGGGAGACTTTTAAGGACAGAATAATGTTATTTTAAGAAAAATTACAATCAATTTTAATTTTCATAAAATATTGTAACGTTCTACGTTGCACAATTTATCTGTACTACTTGTGTATTTTTATGTATTATCTATTTATCGTTTAACATAATTGACACGATATAATATTTTAGTTCCACATTTGATTGTCTCCGCTCTGCTCGTATCTATTTCCCGTGTCCTTACATCTAAGAAGAGGAATAGTTTCATCTTCAAACTTCCGATCAAATTTGTCAAACATGCGGTACCTTCCACCATTTATGACGATTTCTCGAAAAGTACCGGCATCGAACATTAACTAAACAGAGGATTCATGGCTATCGTCTGAAATAACGTGGAAAGTGTTGAATACGTATAGCCGGCGATAAGAGGCATAATTCGGATTCTGTAACAATGTGCTGAATAATTATGGGGACTCTCTAGAATACCCGCCTGAATAAATTGTGAATTGTTGTTAAGTACTTTAAGCAATTTATGAAAAAATTCTTCAGTAACCTCCTCTTTGAAAAGACTTGATAAAATGCAAAATATCGTTTTTGTTATAAAACGTATCACGGATAATGAAATAACTCTCGTTTTACAAAAGAGAGTGGTATAGTTTCTTTTTCAATTGGAAGAGTCAAGGTGTAAAATAGATATACAATATGGTAGATTTTAGAAGAAATATATATCACCAGTGTAAATAAAACTGATTGGGTATGTATATCCCGTATAGGTTCCGTTGTGCCTTAACAAATCTGATCCAAATTTGGCATACGTATTCTATGTATGTACTAATCGAACCTTTTCATGGTCTCGCGTTGAATATCAACCACATATTTTAGGTTGCCTCCGTATAAAACGTGCGTTAATGTAAATTACCTAGACGACCTAGTTACCAGGTTGAGCCGGAATTTAAAAACAGGCGAGTTATTTCACACAACCGTCTGCCTTACATGTTACCTTGAAATATTAGATTAGTTTAAATATTAGGTTAATATTTAGTTATATAATTATTATAATAGTTAATTTAATATTAGTTGGTTTCAAGTCGACTTGAATGTTAATACTAATACTAATAGATTAATACAAAAGAAACTGAATGTAGGCAGTGAGCCTTAGCTGCATAATCCTAAATGTTGGCCTCAGCATCCCGCGTAATCAGCGCGAGCAACTATTAGGGGGGGGGGGGTATTATACCGTCGAATTCTGTCCTTGTGAACTGACATCTCTTTTCCTTGAGCGTATTTTAACACACAATTTGGGTTCTACGACGTCCACGACGGTGAAGGGACCTGTGTACCAAGGGTCAAATTTGTGGCGTTCCTCGTTGGTTAACGTAACAAGGTCACCTTTTCGTAAATTTAAATTTGTCGAGTTAATGTCCGTGTCAGTTTTACGTTTCAATTTGTTCATTATTAAGAAGTTTCTTGCCCTTTGATGTGCTATTTGGAGCCTGTATCGTAACTCCTGATCATATGAGTCAATGTTGTACAACGGGTCGACTTGTGAACCTGTCAAGAGTTCTGGAAGGTTAGATTTTCTGCCGTATAATAATTCAAATGGCGTATATTCATGATAAGTGTTAGGTGTATTATAACAGAATGCTTAGTATTGTGTCCAAGTAGGCCCATCACTTTTCGCGTCTTTTATATACATTCTAATGTATTCGTTAAGAACGCGATGATATCTCTCACAGCCTCCGATGGATTGACTGTGGTATGCTGTGGAAATTTTATGATCTATATAGGACATAGTGCTTCATTACATTGGATGCAATTGTGACAGCATCTTTATTCGGTACAGGGATGATTACTACGTATTTTGTTAACTCGCATTGTATTGTAATGGCGTATTGATAACCTTCCGGAGATATTGGAAATTTTCCTATAGTATCAATGCACACTATGTCGAAGGGTTGTTGGGGTGTAGGCGTGATGACAAAAGGTTCTATACCTCTTATTTTATATTTATTGACCTGACATGTGTGACATTGTTTAATAAATTTAGCTACATCTCGAGACATGTCTTTCCAGTAATAGGTTGATTTGAGTTTTTTAAGTAATCTTTTCTGTTCGCAGTGACCTCCCAACAAGTGATTATCGTGAAATTGCTTGATTAAAATGGTTTTTTGTTCGGTGTTAGTTACTAATTTTTGACGTTGACTGATAACAATGCTGATTCTACTTAAAATTTTATTCCCTTACTCTATAAATTTGTTGATAGTGCACAACCGGAATATATTATCATTCATATTAATTCTGACTTTATAAAAATTATTATCAATAGCCTTCTTTTCTAGCTAAGACCAAGCTAGCTCTAGTGCCGCTTTGTCATTAGTCATCGGGTAGCTTTGCCGGTCGGACAAGCTGCCTCTATACCTCAAAGACACCTCGATCTCTGAGGTTTAAATATAGAATTGTAGGAAGGGTATTTTACTGATTTCAGCATTATTTATTGCTTCGTAGACTCTAGGTTGGGGAGCAGTCTGAGTTTCGTCAAGCCGATTTTTGTCACTTTATACTGTTTTAGATTTGAATCGAGTTGTAGCTAAAGTTAGATTTCTATTCAAAAAAATTGTTTTCCGAGCAGCCAATATCTACTAAATCGTCGTATTACTGGAAAAAAGTGAAAATTACTGGAAAAAAAGGCTTTCTTTAGTTTTTTCGCGAGTGACTACATCCTTGGCGAAAACTGTTGCTTCTTTATGGTTTTGTCTAAAGTTTGAAGTTTGTTGGCGAAAACTTGCGAAGTTTCGCCCTTGATCCCGTTTTTAAGGGTGTTAGTTAGGTCTGTCAAAGTAGCTTCAGTCGTTAATAAGTCGCGTGCCTTGCCCGTTAACCGAGTTTTAACGAAAGCAACGGCATTACCTGAATGATTCTCGGAGTTAATAATTAACAGATGTAAAGCGTCTAAGAATGATTGTAATTTTTCGAGAGAACAATCCAATTCCTGCAAGATGATTTTGCTCGCGAAGTTAAAAAATTCTATCGCGGAAGTAACCATGTTGTGGGTGTCTGTGTACAAAGTGTACACAATTTGTGTCAGTTTTCGCAGTGATAAGTTTAGTTTGTCATAACGTCAAGAACATATCAGAAATTTATTCGAATAACACCAAAGACGAAGTTGAACTTACATTAATAATGAGCAGGAGCCCAGCGTACAATGCCCTTTCCGGTACATGGTACAACACTTCACATTCACTTTCCACTTTCAGCAACACTTTGACCGTTCGTCGTGGTATGTCGTCGGGGTTGTGCTGCTGTGCTTTCTCGTGTTGATCTAGCCGGAACTGGGTTGTCCTTGTGGTGGTTGGAATGCAACGGGGCTGCTGGAGCGAATAGAGATCGCACGATTTAAACTATCTCTTGACTCGCAGTGATCTCTCGTCGAATCTTCCTCTCAAGGCGCACTTTGCACCTGCTATAGCAGTAAAATATGATTACCACTGCTGCGATGATGATGACGGGTATTTCTGAGGCCTCCTTGGTTGAGAATCGTGGCGCTGCGTTGAGCAAAGTACTTTGTCCATCTGAATTACCAGCTTGAGCTATGACAACCTCTTCCTTGGATGTGATGCTTCCCATGTTGTGAAGATCTTGTCGGAGTTGTCGAGGACCGAGCCGATACTTCTTCCTATGTTTGTCCGTGTGGCAGGGTCGCCATGTAATGTTCCCTTTCGAGGAACATTCGGAATACTCCGAGTACGGCTTCAATACACTTTATTTCTACTTACTTGTGGACAGCAACGAATACAGACATATCGAATGTATGGTATTGGATGGAACGATGAATTGAATATGAGTTCTCTTTAATCCAGCGATACACCTATATTTAATACCTCGTAGTCGCGTGATATATTCATACATTGACTGATGAAGCATACTGAATGTGTTACACGATTCTGCTGAGTCTGCGTTCAAACATATCGACGTATAAATGCAACAGTAATAATTATTCACTTAGCAACCGATTATGATAATATTGTAAGTATCTGAAATTTAATGATGTAATTGACTTTTAATTAGGTCTTCAGAATAAGGCCTTACAAATTACATTTACTGTTTTTTCCCAGGAAGGATGAAAGGGTAATTTGAAGTACTGCAATTGTACAACGTCACTGGATGTATTGTGAGTGGCATAAGTATTAATAGTAGATTTAAGTTTGGTACATCCTTTTTTGTCTTGTTGATTCTATGAAATTAATAGGAAACATGTTCTTCAACATAACCTATTTACTATATTCTAATTTCTTTTCCCAAAACGTCTCATGCAATAACAAGATTCGTAACAATGATTAGTGTTTGAGCCCTTTTGAAGTATTACTCCACTTCAACTTTCAAAGATGGATTGGTAACAATTTTCTTAATTTTTGTGATTTTCTACGTCTCAGTAAAGTAAAAGTACGCCTTCCTTGTTTCTCCTTTTAACTTGTTAGCTGTGTTTAAAATATCGCTTTACATAAAATGAAACCAATAAACTATTAAAACGCTTCAACGGAAAAAGCACCCACGGGTATTATCAGAATTAAATGGCGTAAAGGATGAATGCTCTCTAAGTGTTTACATACTCTATACAATGACTGTATTTCATATTATCTCCGCTTTGTACTGAAGTTATTCCAAATGATAGACTTAAAATTTTTCTATGCAGTTCTTGAGTCGTAATCAATGAGTATGTATGAGCTCCTATAAAAAAATTTGCAACCGACCAAAAGTTTCTTTAAAAATGGCAACACAAAAAACATAATAAACAACGTATTTTAACATTTCTATTAAATACAATAAAAGAAAATGATTACACACGTTTATTTGATACAACCTTACCACCATTGGCACTTGTGCGGTTGACCAATGCTGAAGTTGCATATACCCAATTTTTTGTATCCCTTCCCCAAATTTCCCCAAGAAAAATACACATAATTAGAAGCGCTCAACGACAAATAACCAATTTTCGTTGCAGTAAACATTTAACTAACTGACTCGATTAATACAAAGCCATTTTCATAACGCTCATTTTATATTTTAATCATTTATGGTGGATATCCATCCGATATCATTTAATCCCGATTAACTGCTTCAATTTTACGGAATGGACACATGCCGCGTTAACTTAATACGCTCCTCATCCGTACGAATTTACTATTAATCGATTTTATCGACATAATCCTAACAGTGTATTTATCTGGTGTTGCCATTAATAAATTGGTATAGAACGACTTCGTCCTCCATCGACCTCTCGAGATAACGTATCTACTTTTTCCTTACGCTTCGAACTGATCGCGTTAGCAGCAGATAATTCTAGAGAACTTTTCGCTTTCGTGAATAATTGAGAATCCCTAAGGTGTTGGCCCGGAAAAGGAGTGTCAGTCAAAATCCGCTGCGAGGATAATCTTGGTTATTCTGCCAAAGTTCAAGGGGAGCGGTGGGAAAACAGGACAATCGAATCCCTAACGATAGTCATAATTGTTTATGTGTTCCACGAGAAATGAATACAGTCGCACACGGCTTTTGTTGTGATTCCATACTCAGGCTATTTTGAGGTTAATGTCATGGGAAAATTATTCGCAATGGAAGTTAAGTTTCAGCCATTATTCCTATTTCTCTCCTTTGAGTAGGCCCGTTTGTTTTTAGAGTTTACACGTTGTTTCAAGCTACGTCGTCCAATAGGCAAGTAAGTAGTCTACAGTTTCCTTTCATTCCGTTAACTTTGTGCGTCACCTCCCATTCGATTTTTTGTTTGTCGGTCCGTTATTTGTTGGTAATTTTTTGCTGGCACGCCTAATGTTTCCACTCCTATTTCTGAACAATAGTGCTCTTCCATAGATAATTCTCTGACACATCTATTTTGACATTTTCCTGATAAACTTTTGGATTTTTACTTCGTGGGCTAGTCTTGTATTTTAACAATGAATAGGTCACTTATTTACTTGAATATAGTTTTATTCAGATTCTATAGTTCAAGAATATCTCAAGTTTTCCTTATATTTACTTGTTTTTAAATATTTTGATCATGGTTACTTCCTCATTGTTTAAGTTTGCTGTGTTTTTGACTGGTGGTACTTTTTTTCTGAAGTTTTATTTGATAGTATTGTTATTTACAAGTTACTTAATTGTGCGCAGTCAGTAACGTTGCAGGTATTTAACTGGGGAAATAGGGTCATCGCTGATATAGAGATGAAGCAAGTGAGGAAATTTAATAGTCTTTTCCCACTTTTTTCTGTTTCGTTGTGATTTAGATTTTCTTTGATGTCTTGTATATTGAGAGTTGAAACTGAATTACCGATATTATTCGAAAAAAATCTATAGTGTTACACCATCCCTGTAGGTTTTAAAAGGCTTTGAGGCTTTCAAGGATTTCCAAAAATCCCCGTCTATTGCATTGTAAAATATAAGCACATTTCTGTAGTTAGATGTTATGGGAATTACTCATTTCCTATAGAATATGCTTAGGAATAGGACGAAACAATATTTTCAATAGTAGTGTTGATAAAATTAGAATATGTTTTTGCTGATCATTAATCCTGATTACATATATGATACATATTATAGTAACAATCATTTTAACTTCTGGATTCTGAACCCTGAATGGTATACTCTTGGATTTAAAAAAATATCTAGTTTGGTTTTTATTGATCATAATTGAAACTAACTTCTTTTCCGTGATAAATGCTGGAGTATATTTATTTATTCGTTTTAATTTTTGTTTAACTTTTTCTATATTATTCATTCTTTTATTTGTTTTAATAACAACTATTTATATCTGAGCTTGGGGCTAATTATGAATATGATTTAAAAAAAAATATTGCCTTATCTACACTTAGGATAGTGTACTATTTTTTAAAACGTCAATTAAAGGGAATGACGTCATTTCTATGTAAACATCATTTTGTTTCATCCGAATTTCTTCTGTTAGCTCTTTTACCGATTATTTCTGTTCGGTATTAATTTTTATTATACTGAACACTGAAGTCACATCCACTTTACAAGTTGAGGTCGATGCTATGGTCGGTCTATTTACATAGGCGTGACGTCACGCCTATGTAAAGCGACGCAATGACACCTACGAGTGTTTTGGCGCGAAGTTTAAAAGTGTTCATAAAAGTCACACTCTAGCTACTAAACATTTGTTTTATGCATAGATCAGTATTTTTTTTGAAACAGTACATACTTAAGAACACAACACGGTCGTTTATCAAAATTAGTCATAATGCCTGTTGCTATTTACTGTATACAATTAACAATATTGTAATAAAATTAGACCTAAATTAATGCGACCAAGGACATAGTAATTAATGCAATTACAAATTTAGAATGTATTATAATCGTTTACGATAACCGCGCGCGGGTGCACAAGTTCGTCTGTTTCTGAGTATATACCGCAATATGGTGATAGACATTCGTCAAACAAATCGCTGAACCTGCGACTACCTATAGCCTATATCAAGAAAGGGTCAGTCGATCACTAGCCGTGAAGCCTCCACTCTCTCGCCCAGCGGTCCGGCAACCGTGGTAATCGTGACATTTACCCTCGTCTCCCTGGAAATAACATTAGAACCCCTATCTTTCATATCTAAATCACTTATGTTATTTTATTGTTTTTCGCACGTAATTAATTATCCTGTTCACTTAAAATATCTCTTATGTTAATTCCACTATTTTGCAAACAATTTAACTTGTTATTAATGCGAGAATAAACGCACATTTTTTCCAGCCATTTTCTGTTCTTCAGCTGACCAAATTCGCCCCCTGGGCATGATTTTAATAAACTATTACGTTATTTAATTATGTAAATCTACTACTATAAGTTTATAATATTTACACCACCTCAAATCGGCGACAAATGTATGGAGTAAACTATATTGTTTTTTGCAAGTAATTGCATCCGCGAATAAACCATTTTCTG
>OX276457.1:1669067-1674067 GCA_946251905.1 Cryptocephalus moraei | reverse complement strand
GACCTTTAGGCCAGCACAACAACCCAGACATTAGCTGCACCTCAGGAACTCACAAGTCAGTGCGTCAGTGGTCAGTGTTAGTGACAGTGTAGTCCGCCGATATGACACCCGTACCCCTATAGCTAAAAGGAATGGACAATAATGTAAGTTTTGCATTTTATTCTCTCCCATGCTTAGCGAATATAATAATTGCAAATTGCGTATATACAAGCACTTTAACCATATATACTATCTTATCCCACGTAAATCTAAGCTAAAATTAAATAAAAATCATCTAGACTAAGGATTAATTACAACTTAATTATGCTAAGAACTAAGATATAAACTTGAATCTTGAATTATCGTAAAATTTATAACTACTTTGACTTTGCTGCTCACTAATTGCTATTATGAGTTAAACGATTATGCGACAATTTTACGTTTCCCACCCTTTACTCCCGTAATATTACTCTAGAAACATTTCAACAACTAACAAACAATTCAGACGAAGAAAATTAAACCTCAAATATGTCTCTATCAAACATTGAATTTTTCAAGCTTGCCAGTCAAATTCTTCCAGCAGAATTTGATGGCTCACCAAACAAACTCCGTGCATTCATAGATGCACTAGAATTGCTGAAAACAATCTCCAATGATCATGGCCCCAATGCCATTGCGTTCGTTAAGACTCGCTTAACGGGCAAGGCGAGGGACCTTGTTACAAATGAAAATACCTTAGACAATATAATTCTTAAACTGCAATCAGGAATTCAAACTGAAAGTTCTCAGTCGCTTGCAACTAAATTATCTAACTGCAAACAGAACCACAAAGACATTAATGCATACGCGGCAGAAATGGAGATATTGGCGGAAAAACTTCAAAAAGCCTATATAGCTGAGGGTGTACCAGTTGCGGTGGCGACCAAATACGCCACTGAACATACAGTACGAACCATAATCAAAAATACAACATCAGAGAGAGCTAGTATAGTAATGGAAGCTGGAAATTTCTCCACCATCCAAGACGCTCTCACTAAATTCATAAGCGTTAGTCCAACACAGCCAACATCTTCGTCTAGTATTTTCTATACACGAAATCAACCATCTTTTTATCGTAATAATTATCGTGGTCGAGGTAATCATAACAATAATAATACTCGCAACAATCGTGGTGCGATAAGCTCGAGAGGCCGCCAAAGCCAAGGTCAAGGGAATTTAAATAGATCCTATTATAACTATCGCGGCAGTCAACGAATCCGCGGCAGTGGAAATCGTTCACGAGGTCACGGAAACCCGACCCGGGTATATAACCTTTCATCGGAAAACAACGATGAAATGGAACCCGACCAGGGAAACGGCCGAGACCCCCAGTAACGGAGGTTAAGGGAAAATCTGATGCGAATATTTATCATTTTGATCTCTCATTTTCAAATTCAATCGTACTTACTACTGCTATGTCCCATTTAGACTGTTCATTTCTAATTGACACTGGGGCAGATATATCCATATTTAAACAATCAAAATTAGACCCCAATCAAATTTTAGATGAGTCAAATAAAACAAATATTAAAGGAGTAACAGGTGGCGCAGTACAATCATTAGGTACAATGAGTACAAAAATTTTTCTCAAGGGACATGAAGTAAAACACACTTTTCAGATAGTCCCATCCGATTTTCCCATACCATCAGATGCAATACTAGGTCGAGATTTTATTACTAAGTACAAGTGTATATTAGATTACGATAATTGGTGCATGACAGTTCAAGTAGGACGCAAGAAGTTACAACTCCCAATTTCTAGTGGACCCGACGACGAGACAATAATCTTACCACCAAGATGTGAAGTTGTTAGACCTGTCCCTAAACTTAAAACATTAACAAACGACGCGGTAGTAACTAATGACGAAATACATCCAGGTGTATTCATAGCTCGAACGATAGTCTCAAACAAATCTCCACTCATTAAACTACTAAATACAAACGACAACCCAGTGACAATAAAAAATATTAAAGTCAACACAACTGACCTACGCAACTTTCACATATACAAACTAACAGACGATAACGTCGACCGTTTAGACAAATTCCGTAAAGAAATCAACACCGAGGGAATACCGGATTACGTGAAGGACAAAGTGATGTCACTTTGCGAACAATACACGGACGTTTTTACATTAGATTCTGATTACGTTACTGTCAACAATTTCTACAAACAAAAATTACGACTTACAGACAAAAAACCAGTATATGTAAAGAACTATAGATCACCGCACACTCAAAAAGACGAATTAAACAGGCAGGTAGACAAACTTTTGCAACACGACATTATAGAACCATCAGTCTCGGAGTATAATAGTCCAGTTCTTCTAGTTCCTAAAAAATCACAAAATGGCGAAAAAGCGTGGCGTTTAGTTATTGATTACAGACAGCTTAATAAAAAATTATTAGCCGATAAATTTCCTTTACCACGAATAGAAGATATTCTAGATCAACTAGGAAGAGCCAAATGGTTCTCAGTGCTAGATTTGATATCTGGTTTTCACCAAATCCCACTCGACGAAAAATCTAGAGACGTAACTTCATTTAGCGTAGATGCTGGATCTTTCCGATTTAAGAGATTGCCTTTTGGTTTGTCAGTTAGCCCAAATAGCTTTCAGAGGATGATGTCAATAGCTTTCGCAGGCATTACTCCAGAAAGAGCATTTTTATACATGGATGATCTGATTGTTATTGGCTGTTCAACAGACCACCACTTGTCAAATTTGCAAAAGGTGTTCGCAACGTGTCGAAAATTCAATCTAAAACTTAACCCGCGCAAATGTCAATTTTTTCGTAATGAGGTTACATATTTAGGCCACAAGATAACCGATAAAGGTATTCTACCCGACGAAACGAAATATGACACCATCAAAAAATACCCCGTACCGACTGCAGCGGGCGAGGTCAAACGGTTCGTCGCGTTTGTAAATTATTACCGCAGGTTTATCAGAAATTTTGCAGAGTTAACAGCACCTTTAAATCATCTTACGAGAAAAAACGTGAAGTTTGAATGGACCAAGGAATGTCAAGATTCTTTCATCAAATTAAAAGCAGCACTAACATCACCGCAAATCCTGCAATACCCCGACTTTTCGAAACCATTCACAATAACAACAGACGCCTCAGACTATGCATGCGGTGCTATTCTCTCTCAAAATTTCAATGGAAACGATCTACCTATAGCCTACGCATCCAGATCATTTACTAAAGGCGAATCACACAAGCCCACAATCCTCAAAGAACTGACCGCAGTACATTGGGCAATAAAATATTTTCATTGCTACATTTTCGGAACTAAATTTACAGTCAAAACAGATCACCGACCACTTATATACTTATTTTCCATGAAAGACCCAACATCTAAGTTAACGCGTATGAGATTGGACCTCGAAGAATACAACTTCGACATCCAATATGTAAAAGGCGAACAAAACGTATGTGCAGACGCCTTGTCACGCATCACAATCGACGAGCTTAAGTCCATAGCAAAAAATGTCAGTAATGTACTAGTAGTAACTCGATCAAAGTCTCGATCTTCCGACCAGCCCCAAAAGAGTAACAACCCCGTAAATAATGCAATCACAGAGCCCAAAGTTTATGAGGCCCTTAATAATGCTGAGGTAATAAAAATACCACTATTAAGCTTTCAGTTAACGCCCACACATCTAAGGATGTCACTGAGGCATAAGGGTAGGTTCATCGCGCGCAGAACCATCCCAGTCGCTAATGGCAGAACAGCTCTAGCGCTAGTTCTGCCTGAGCTAAATAAAATAGCCAGCGATATGAAAATAAAAAAAGTTAAACTGTGTCTTAACGACCAAATTTTCAAGGAGTGCACTCCAAATATACTGAAAGAGGAAAGTAATCATTATTTAACAAAAGTCAGCATCATACTCATCAGGGCTAGGCAAAAAGTAGAGACTAATGCGGAAAAACAACACCTAATAAAACAGCATCATAATGATCCGCTGCTGGGTGGTCATAACGGTCAAAAAAGACTTCTGAAGAAGCTTAGATCTACTTACATTTGGAAAGGCATGTCACGAGACGTTGCAAACTTTACACAACAATGCCACCAATGTAAAATAAATAAAAGTAAAATAAGAAAACCCGAACCATTAATATTAACACCAACCCCACAGCAACCGTTCGATATTGTGTGTATAGATACAATCGGCAAACTCCCAACAACCATACAAGATAACAAATATGCTATTACGGTTCAATGCGAACTAACAAAATACGTAGTAGTTATCCCTATACCCAATAAAGAAGCCAATACAATCGCGGAAAACTTAGTAAAGCATTTCATCCTAATATACGGACCAATGAAAGAAATTCGGACAGACATGGGAACCGAGTATAAGAACCAGGTGCTCGAGAACCTGACTCGATTACTCGGTATATCCTACAAAATATCTACAGCATACCACAGCCAAACAATCGGAGGCTGTGAACGTAATCACAGAGTACTGAATGAATTCCTTCGAATGTATATCAATGAATTTCACAATGACTGGGATAACTGGATACACTACTACGCATTTTGCTATAATACAACACCAAGCACGTACCATAATTACACACCTTTCGAATTAGTATATGGCCGACAGGTTCATCTGCCAGATACTCTTCGAAACAGTAAAATAGAACCATGTTACAATATCGATGCGTTCGAACAGGAACTCCGATACAGATTACAGTACGCTCACTTACGAGTAGCGCAACATCTTGAAATGGAAAAACGAAAAAGAAACTCAAAAGTAAACATAAATTCGAAACCATTAAATATAAATCCCGGAGACCTAGTAACCTTGACAAACGAAGGAAGACGTAAATTTGATCCATGGTATAAAGGACCATTTGTAGTTACCACAGTGGAGGATCCGAATTGCGTCATCTCGAATGATGAAGGAAAAACAGCGAAGGTTCACAAAAACCGTGTGCGTCCATACGGCCCCGCAACGGACGCTCAAGAAGCT